>QYTT01089511.1:51233-63113 GCA_006980735.1 Dasypogon diadema | reverse complement strand
ATTCCACTATTGTTAATTGATGTTTTGGTTTATTATTTTATCTTAGAATAGTGAAGTATTTTGAACTAGCAACATATCCACAAGAGGTAAATTTCGCTTATTTTGATAAACTTTAGAGGCTCGTCGGCAGGGGTAGTAATCATCGTAGACGAATATTATTTCGCATGTGAGTAGGCCATAGTAGTTGTAAAACAGTTAGTTTAGTGTTCCTCCAGGGGAGGGAGGGATGCCGGCGTGCAGTGGCGGACCTACATCGCTCTCCTCCGGAGCCTAGCTTGGGAGCCCTAAGGGGAAGTAGTAATGTCTGACGATGGTTCCGTGGTAGAGGTCCAGAGGACAGGGGGGGGGGGGGGTAGACCCGGATAGTGGAGAGCCCGGCACACGGGGCGCTAGTCCCCCTAGGGTGCGTAATGCATTCCCCCTCTCCACCAAAAAAAGTACCGTTAGATTTGTGACGTTATGAAGTACCGTTATGCAAAGTTTCAAGACAATCGGACGCGCCACCTAAACCTGGCAAGAAAATAGTTACCAGGTAACGAATCTAAATGCTTTATGTGTAAAATATCTCGCTAAATATCCTCACCGGTACTTACATCTCTTGAAGCCCTTCTGTATTTATTTCCTCCTCCATATATGTATAGGTAGAAATAGAATGAGAGTTTAGCCACTTTTGTTTCATTGTTAATGTAGGCCAGAAAAAAAATTGTCAATTTAAAATTTTCGCTGCCCAGGTTTCAAAATTCTTAGCAAAATTACAAGCTGACAAATTTTTTCCTTTGCTTACTTGAAAGCTCTCACTCCGCATCTGCGTTATGTGTTCTAAGAAATAAAAATAAAATAAATTGGTAATAACGTATATACGTTTTCTGATGACCTATTTTGCCTTAATGATTTGAGAAACATTGAGTCTTCATAATATTTCTGTTCCGGCCACTTATCGGGTAAAAACATTATACTCCAATGCAATCTGGATAGAGGTATTTACACCATTACTATCAGTTACAAGTAGTACTGAGACACTACAAGTTGTTTTTATAGTATTTTTGATGTTCTGAATTCCCTATCACTTCATTTCTCTCTTGTTTATAAACTTTATAAGCATATTCGAAATATTGTATTCTATTTTTAGTTTGACATTACTAGAATTTAGTGAACTCCCGTAAATAGATTGAAATATATCTTACGGTTTGGGACTTTAATCCTTGTTTTATTCATTGTACCCTTCTCCTTTTTTAACACTAAAATCTTGTTCGTCCTGTCACGGGCAGAACAATCAAATTATTCTTCGAAAGTTCCAACAAATCTAAATTAAAATTTTGAAAAACAATCTATAAGTCCAAGTTCTTGAAGGAGAACTACTCACATCCTAATCATCGTTAACAATGGTAAGGACATCCCGCTAAATATCCTCCCAGAAATTCCGTCTTAATTTTTCTTTAATTTTATCAATTCCGATGCGAAGAGAATAGTTAATTTATGGTATAGATAAGCTGTGGGTGTTCTGCGTCAATTTTAAGTGTTTCTTTAAAGGGGAGTCTAAAATTACAAAATCCGCCATCTTGCACTCTTTTGTGCTTTTTGGTAATAATTATGATAATCTGTCTTTGGATTGTTTACGCTGCGAAACATCATCATCAAGTATTTTAGTAAAATTTCTCAAGAATGTTTATGTGGGATTATTGGAAATTTAGCTTGAGATGTTCAGGGCAATTGAGTTGGTGATTTGTTTATATTATAAATTCGATAACGTCTGATTATCGATATTTTGTTTATATGTGAAATTTACACATTGCGTCGGGTTGCAAAATTAACTACTCATGCTATTATTGTTTTTTTTATCTGAGATTTATAAATATTGCTCCAAATTGTGAAATTCATGATTGGAACTTTGTAATTCGATACCTTTGAGTTTATTTAATTCGGTGATCGGGCGTTGTTTTCGTGGGATTTGCGTGGATAATTTAGGCTGAGATATTCAGGCAGCCGAGTTGTTTACGTTATGGAACTTCATCATTTTTGTGGAGTCTTGTTTAAAGGCGACTACATGTCTTCCATTTAGAGTGTCTTCGGGTCTTAAGCAGTGTATGTTGTATAAATTAAGTACCAACTATAATGGCACATGCCCACATATGTAAAAAGTAAAAGGCCGATTGAATATTGTTGACGTATTTTTTCTCTACTGAATTTAAATTTTGCAGAACTATAACAGTTGTAAAAGTATTTTAAAATACTGGTTAATACGCACTTTCTAACTTTCTCCAGGTTTTCTGATGCACTCTTAAACAACAAATCTGAATCTCGAATTTCATAATTGATGATGTATTCGTAATCTGGCTTAATCCTAATGACGCGGGAGAATTTCCCAATCTGTCGCAATATTAGGAATATGATGTCACACTTAATTGCCAAATAGATCACCATCGTCACCAACTGAACGCACCCGAAAGTACAGTCATCGCTAAAACTTTTGTAATTTTAAAATACACGTAAAATTGGCGCAGAACACCCATAGCTTGTCTACTATTTATTTATTGATAAATTTACTTCAGTCTTCAACTCCTCCGCCAACTCCTTAAATTTTCTATCCTCTAATTTGAAAATTTAGATCCTCCCAAAAACAATTGAAGGCTGGGATCGGTCATTCAACGAATTGGTGCGCTGTAATCCTTCAATATGAAAATTTCTTGAATTTTTACAAACAGAGCAAATATTGAAATCTGCGAAAAACGAAACTCTGTTTCCCACCTATATGTATGTATAAAAGTAAATAAATCAAAAATTAAAAAAAACATATGTAAAAAGCCAAAAAAACTAAAGAGATATAAAAATTTAAAAAACAAAAATTATCTAAAATAATAGAAGTAGCAGAAAATATTAGTAAGAAAAAATAGAAAAAAATAAAAAAGGGAGATAAAAATAAACAAGAGAAGAAGCTATAATTGGTTTCGACCAATCATGTTATACCCTTAGATATTGAAATCTGGCATACACCTGAACCTCTTTTTACGCGGTAGATGCGTAGCGCACAAAAAAACCGCGCAAAAATAAACCGCGTAAGAGAAATTAATTACGTAAAAAAACCTGCGTACCAGGGAATCGCTTAAAAAGCCGCGTAAAGTAAGTAAATTGCGTAAAAAACCACGTAAACGTAAATTGCACGGAGAAAATTATCTTTGGTTTTTCCTTTAAGAATTCTTGGTAGCGAGTATGTATAAATGCAACTGGTACTAGCGCATATATAACTGATAACCGCGTTAAGCAAACTCAGCTGAAATACCCCGTAACAAGAATGAAGCCGCGTAAAAAAAACCAAGGGTTGTTTGGTGGGTGGGTGGTTTTTGAGGAATGTGACTCTTCTTCAGGAGCTTTTTAAAGGAATTAACACGTTAAGTGCGGTGTAACCCCTCGGAAAATGGCATTTAAAGGCGTTCTAATTACAAATGCATTTTAATACGCAATTCCTCCAAAGCTGTTATGCTACTTGCCGCACACAACGGCAAAAGAACGGTTGGAATCTAGAGCATTTCCACGTAATTAAGGCCAATATATACTATAAGCTGTGTTTTTTTGGGCAAAAGAGTTATGAAAGCTCAAAATAACGTAATCTATGGAGTGAAGCATGTACACATTGAAATGGAAATCTCTGTAAGCACCAGAAATATATATATATATGTAGAGTAATTAACAACGAATAAGAATTTTCCCAGAGGTTAACTTTCGTTTAACCGTAAAAACAAAATCTTCGTAACTATGAAGATAAACCCCAATTTTAATTAAAAATAATCCAGAAATAGATCCCATCCCCCTTATTACCGCGTACAAACTTCGAGTATTTATGTATGTGCCTCTAGCTGTAAAATCCAATTAAACGGAAGTTCAAAGGACCATTTTACGCTTATGTGATCCAAAGAAAATCAAGGATAATATCATCTTTAGTAATTATCGCACTCAAATGCACACTTGAACTGCTGCTAAATATTTATCTCTTGAAAGCGAGATACATGTGGGGCACAGGATCCGGAAAGCACCTCACTTGCTCTCAGGCATTCCAGCTTGAAACCGCATACATAGGAGCCGTGATAGTGTCAACAACCTAACCCAGTTCATTAATGTAATTAATTAAGAAACAAATTTGTTCGTGACACCCACGCATATCTGGAGTGTAAGCTATCAAAAGCGAACTAGTAACTCCAAAAATGTTGTGAATATACAACAAGAAGCCATGACAAATCCTGTCGAGGACAGCTTTAATTAAGGAGTCGCACACTTCGAAGCATCATTAAGAGCATGTGAACGAGGTCACAGCTTATGCATCGTTTTCTTCTGCTTTTCTCTTTCGAATGCTTAAATGAAAAGAGTTTCTTTAAAAAAGATTTCAAGTGAATGCTTTCATTAAACGGTACTCACGTTCTCAAGTGTCGGTACTGACCTATTTCTCGAGGACTTCCTCAACAAGTAGTCCCTCCTGTGCCATTTTTAAGGCAATACAGAAACGGAAAATCAATTATGAAACGCTCTGATGAAAAGCTGTATAAATTGGAGGTTGCCTGGATGAGTTTCCTCTCCCGCATTAACTGCTATTTTAGAACTTTTATCTTACGAGGTAAGGACTAGGGATATGAGTGCCACTTTGAAGTTTAATTACAGTTTCTGAATTGAGAGATATCTCAAGGAGGAAAGGATTCTAAAATGAGGTCCACTTCATGTACTTTAATTGCAGCAGACACAAGTGCAGCATTTCTTTTTTTTTACATTAAAAACTTTTGACTCAGAAACTTAAGTTCTGAAACAGTTCATTCCTTCTTATTGTTTTCCCTAATGACGATATGAAAGCTATAAAAAGTTACAATTAAAGAATCCAATTAAGAGATAAATGTAGATAACAGAATGAACAAGATTTTTTATATCCTTGCTTAAAAGCAATCAAGGTAAGTATGCTAGTAAATTTAACTCAGCATGGAAGAAGTTATAACACACGTAGTTAACGGAGTGCGTTTATTACTATTATTTTTATACTTGTGACTACAAAAGTGAATAGTTTTCATTTATATCGTCAATGAACTCTCACAAAACAATGCCGTTTTTTGATTAGGTTTAGAGACGATCACTTATTTGCCTATCATATTATCTCAAACTTGGGGAGCTTGTTTGAAAAAGTGAGTAAACCCAAATTGAGAACTAGCTTAACTCTCTCCTCTGGCTGCGTACAGAATTTTTTAACGTAGTAAACTGATTTTTCTAGTATAGGGGAGGAGGTCACATATAAAAAGCTGGACTTTTACAACATGTATATAAATAAAATTTTAATAATTTTTAACACAAACTCTATACAAACCTAATAACTACAGAAGAAGACTTAAAACTACTTTATCAAACTAGAATTTGTATTTCTTGGCGCTGGCGCCTTATTAGTTTTTAATAGATCTGTGCTTAAAAGTATCCTATTTAACCAATCTTGGTTTGTGGCTAGCTTGGATATTTTGTGGTATATTCTTTACACTACATGACCTGAGTTGTTTATTTTTCTGTCAGCTGTTCTATACTGCATGGTGTACGATTTCTGTACCATGTATGAGAAGCTGACAAAGGGAAATTCGTTAACAATTTCTCTGGCTGTTTGCAATACGTATTGCACGAAGGCCTTGGCGTTTATTTCGAAGCCAGAGGATAACGCTTTCAGAATCGCTCCTCATCTCTCTATGATGCACAATGTTCGGTTGGCAAAGTTATGGCCAGTATTTATTTATCGACTATATGGAGAAAAGAAATACAATAACTGACGAGTACTATGTTATATTATTGGACAACTTGGACGAGGAGATCAAGAAAAAACGATCGCATTTGAAGAAGAAGAAAATCTTGTTTTATCATGACAACGTTACGACGCACTCAACCATAAATCCCACTATATTCACCAGATCTGGCCCCCTACTATTTGCTTCCTAATTTGAAAAGATTGCTCAGAGAAAGAGATTTCACACAAATGAGCAAGTCATATGGGAAACGGAGGCCTATTTTGCAACTTTTGACATTCCGTATTATTCGAAGGGTATCAAAATATTAGAATACCATTTCAAGAAGTCCATTTCGTTTAAAGGAGATTAATCCCTACGTACGATACCCTCGCAGTGAGTCGCATCGTCGTAGAAACAAGATGTAACAGAACTGTGAAGTTTAGGGAATCCTTGTTGAGCCCCGAACTATATGAATGTGGAACAGACTACCATCCGTAGACTATAGGCCGTAGTTGTTTAAAACCAATTTGCACTGAGACCTTTCCTCGACCTTCTAATCCCTTTTCCCTATCCCGAATTTGCTTTTCAGCCAAGGCTATAATGTGTCTACTACTTCTCAGAATGGAACAGCAGAACTTAAGAGGTAAAGATGCATCATACTGTATAGGTATCTCGTTTTTATTGAATGTCTTTATAAAAAGAACACTAAACTTCTAGCGCAGTGATGAGATTGTCTTTAAAACGTATTCTTAAGTTAACCATTAAAAGAAACAACTATATTTAGTACAAAGATCATGCAGCTAGAGAAAATACGTTAGTGCATGCTGTCTCTAGTTAGTATACTATACCGATCTGCTATAAGGGACCAATGTAGAACTATCTACAACTAAAGAAGACATGTTTGCTTGAGAAATGGAATCGATATTCTACATTATCGTCCATAAGTGTCAAGCAGATGTAATTTTTCTCATTGCTTCTTCTAACAAAACATTCCGAAACTGTGATATTGAATGACAAGAGGCATGAAAAATTTATCAAAACAGCAGACGAAAACATAAAATATATATCAGTCTTAGGCTGATTACTTGATGTCTTATATGATATAAATATAATTCAGCTCATAAAATTTTATATTGAGAGGTTGCTTCCTTTTCGAATTATGTCAAATAATCTGGAAATTCAATATGGCGGCTCGACCAGCAGTGGGACACATGGCTTATTTTTGTTTTTCTGATTTTAAATCTCATAAAACTCATCTGTACAAAATTTCAAAGTGATAGGTTGCTTCCCCTTCGGATTATGTCCAATAATCCAAAAATCCAATATGGCGGCCCGACCAAAGAATGGGGGAATATGAGCGATTTTCGTTTTATTTGTTAAGCGTCTCATAAAACTGCTCCTTACTAAATTTGAGATCTCTACGTTGTTCCCTATTTAAACTATACCATAAACGAATAAAGCCATCGACACGACACTCAGTGAGAAAGAAATGAAGTACTTTTCGTAGCATCGCAATATCGTCTCGCCTCCCAAGCTTTCACTTATCAAAGAACAAACACCACGGACAACAACCGAAATGTTATACGAAATATGAATAACTTAAAGCTATTTGATAGGTGTTATATTTACACAGCAAAACAAGTGCAATATGCCAGTTATACTTTTATTTTTGGGAAAACCAACACATATAAGACAGCCGATAATATATTTATACGTAATGAATAAGTAGTTGACATAAGCAAGCTGTACAGTTCTTTCCTTAGTTAAATTGTACACCTACATGTACAGTTAGAACATATTAGTGAGCAATTAATCTGTTACATATTTCCAGAAATAGAAATATTGGTATGCATATATGTATATAAAAATATCTAATGTTGCTATGTTAAATTATACCACATACAATGTTTCCTTAACAGAACTAAAATTAACAAGACCAATATATTTTTGTGGTGAGCAAAACAAATATTGTCCTCTGCAAAATAATTACCGAAATTTCTATCAGCTCGTGTATGAGAAATACATGTTTCTACATAATACAAGCCTTTATTCCTCTCATTTCAGGTTTTTCTTTAAAAATGTTTTTAAATATATTCACATGTTTTTTGCTAATTTCGTAAAAAAAAATTGGTAAGTGGAACAAGACCACCGAAATCTGATCTGCTCGAGTAACTTTTATGAAATAAAAACAACTCGGATGAATTTTCCATTGTTACAAATTCACCAGTTTTTTTAGATCTTTACAACAAACTTGGCAATTTATTTTTGGCAATACTTTTAATAAAACATATTCCAGAAAAAATCACAATGAAGGTCCTTCTATAAGGCATTGTTCATCTGATCGTCTCATCATCTCAGCGTCTTCAGTTAATGTTATTTTCACTTGCTATTAATACATTATTTTCTGATTGCTCACAAGTGACACTAGCTTCGATATTTTCCATATCCATTTCAACGAAAAATGTGTCATTGTCATTGTCTCTGTTAAATCCACCTTTACCACGTAGTAACGAAAACAAATTTTCTATTGCATCTTAAACTAATTTGTTAGTTAAAAGAAAAGATATTTCAGGATAAGTTTGAAAAATGTCTTCAGCTAATTTTAGAACTCCGTTCAAAGTTAGAATTAATCCCATAACACAGTATGGTTTTTTTTAACCCGGCGTCATGGGGGTGGAAATTTGTTACAAGGACGTGGGGGTTAGGTCATCATTACCCACTTATTCAACATTATTTTTTTCATAAAAAAATAGGAAATTTTGTTTATATCTGTAATGGACTTTATTATTAAAGAAAGTCAACGCCTCCAGCTACTGAGAAGAGCAGCAACGTCGCACGCGCAGTTATAAAAGCATGAGCAAATTAAAACATGAGGGGTCATTTTGACCCATCCCCCATGACGCCAGGTTAAAGTCGTTTTTTTAGTGAGAATAGCAATAGTATCTATAGCATCCTTTAAACAACTTTGAACAGTGTCATTATGTCTTCTGAGCCCTCGTTTAAAAGGATTATTGTCTGCAGGGTTTTTAGAATTCAAACAATCAAAAAGACGATTTAAAAAGAGGAAAAAAAGTCAGCTGTGGGAATGTATTTTTCGTTAGTTTCTGCAGAAAACAAATTTAACTCCCCGTTTTAATGGCGCAGCTACATGTGTGGCTAAAAACTTGTACGGCTAATTAACCTTTCATTATTTGCCAAGAGTTGGGGTATACATGTTTGTATGATAATTTTGGGCACATTTTAGTTGCACCTGTTTTTTTCTAAACTAAACAAGTTTTTAATGCAATCCCAACTAGCAAAACCATCAGCGGTTATAATATCCCTTTTCAGCATAGCATTTCTCAATGATTTCATTAAATGCGGGGCATCATATAGTACAAATATTTTTCTTTCATTGTAATAGAAAAGTGGTTTTTGAACTGGAACATTTAAACAGTTTAAACAATTTCTGTTGTTCGAACTCTGATCACAAACAATTGCTTTGATGCATATACATATGATAAGTGAGCAAAATCTAAGGCACTCAAAAATTTTCAAATATAAAGTAGATCCTGCTATAGGATTATGTGTAAGAAAAACCTACAACTTGTTTCCAATTAGAAAACAAACCCCGAATCATAAATACACAAATATACCTGGCTAATTTCTTTTCTTTAATATCTCCAAGGTAAACGAATCCAACTATTTCATCTAGAGTGCTACTGTAAGTGACGTTTTTTCTAATACAAATTTCATCAAAAATTAGTACACATTCTTTGTCTTTATTTTCCCAACTTTGGGATATAACCGAAATATTTTTTATAATTTGCTCATTAAATCCAGGCTTCAAATTTTTAATAGGAGACCATCGATTTACAAACCTTACTGATGGAATATTTAAATGAAGGTTGTTACATAAATTTCTGTAGCATGATGCAGACTTGTAATAAATTGTTTGTGCCAAAAATCTTTCATTATCGTTCCATTTTTGGTTTGTGTGTTTTTGAGAAAGTAATATCTTTGAAAAGGTTTTCCCATATTCACTTACATGGTGCAGTGAGTCTATTGTTCACGATAAGGGCTCTTTTAGTTTTCTTTTAAGAATTCTATTTTTATGCTTATTCATCTTAGATTGAACTCTTATAAAATGGAATTTGATTTCACTATTGTTCTTGTTTCATTTTTTAAAGCTCTATATTTTTTCAACAAGTTTGCATGTTTGTTCTTATAAAACGTAAGGTTCTTACTACTTCTGGCACAAAAGTTGCAACTCGTTTCAGTATTAATATCTGCACTTGTGTTATAAGGTGTATAAGAACTCATGTCGTTTAATTCTTCCAAAATAAAATCTGTATTACTAGTTGACGGTCTCACATAAGTTTTCCCTGAGAAATTTATAGTTAATTCATTGCCATTTTCGTAACTAGAATTGGTAGCTAAGTTTTCACCACCGCTGGCAGAAGTTATTGTAATTTTCTTTAAATACTTCTTTCCAATACTGATATGCACTTTTAGACCTAGGTGGATGTACCATTGAACCTGTGGAAATCCACTTAATAAATAATTGTGACTACCTTGGAGGGAACTTAAAAACCTAGTGCTAGGTGAAGCCCGTTTGCTTATATTTCAAATCGCCAATTCACATTTAACTCCCCACAACCTTTTATCCAAATTAAATAAAACTAAAGAAAATTCAAGAGCTTGCTTATGTCAATTACTTATTCATTACGTATAAATATATTATCGGCTGTCTTATATGTGTTGGTTTTCCCAAAAATAAAGGTATAACTGGCATATTGCATTTCTTGTACAACACCTAGTAAATAGCTTTAAGTTATTCATTTTTCGTATAACATTTCGGTTGTTGTCCGTGGTGGCTGTTCTTTGACAAGTGAAAGCTTGGGAGGCGAAACGATATTGCGATGCTACCAAAAGTACTTCATTTCACTGAGTGTCGTGTCTAAGGCTTTATTCGTTTATGACTATACCCAATAATCCAAAACTGCAATATGGCGGCCTATTGAAGAAATGAGGGGTTTCGCCCCATTTTCAAATTCAGGTCTACAAATTTTCTGAAAGTAACATATACCAAGTTTCAGCCTTCTACTTCAATTCGTCCTACTACTCTAAAATCATTTTCAAATCCCAAAAAATTACCTTTCATTTTATTCTATGTGTCTGCCCATATTTTTTAATTGTCAACAGTTTCATTTAAGGGTCAAAAGTAACTTTTGTATTATAATAAGATGTTAGTGACTTTGTAATATCAATTTCTACTGCATTTTTTCAATTTAGGCAATGAAACCTGAGTTTTTGCAGTACCTAATAGATTGTACGTTTCATGGAAATTGAAAATCGATAATCGATAATACGCTAAGCTGCGGTCCGCTCTGGACAGAAGGGAAGTGGAAAAAATAAAGGTGTAAACTTGTGGAAAAGATTAATGAGAAGTCAGAAAAATTCAAAATTAACAAATTGTAAGTAGAAGAGCAGAATGTAATGAATAAGGTGAAAACAAATATATACAAATGTTCATGAAACAACAACAAAAATATTTTACTGGTAATACTGCTAATAGAATATCTTAAGTTTATTCACACATTTCTTTTAGCACTTTATCAAGTTTATGTGAGAATTTGATTTATATAATAATCATTGTCTACATTGTTGACGTAGACTATATTGTCTACATGAAATATTGCGACGAAAACTACGTCATTTTCTACGAGTTAACAGTGGCGTAATTTACGTCATGTGGACAATTTGCCCATCACTGGTCTCAACTGTGTTTGGTTTACCTCCACAAAGGAGTGTAAGGTACAGTCATCCAGCTCCGGTAGATATCTGACAAATTTTTGAAGCAATTTTCATACATCCCGATTGAAACTGAATCAGCGTCGTAAAAATCGGGCTTTTTTCCAAGCTTTCCAATTCATTTACTCCTTTTTCAAGTAAAAGTAGTCAACTTGTTCCATACTAAAATGTCTGGCTTCCATTTTAAATGCAAATATTACATCTTGGAATAAATTGGACGCCAAATAACATATCCTTTTTGAAACAGCACAGTTTTAACTTATAACAGAAGAACTGATTACTTTGGTGATATCACCTGCGGAAACAATCTGTGTGTCTCGTATCTATATTATAACGAGTAATTCTTTCAAAT
>QYTT01089511.1:36367-51213 GCA_006980735.1 Dasypogon diadema | reverse complement strand
ACGAAGCCGTTGCCAAAGACACGTCTGAAGATTTTATGTGCAAAAATGGGACTTATGTGATTTTGTTTCAACTATCATTAACAAGGGAAAGTGTTGAAATAATATGTTAAATTAGTAGTTGAATTTCTAATTTTGTAATCAAATACTTGGCATAGCAATAGTTCTAGAAAAACAAGTAGCCAGTCAGAAGAAAATCAGGGCTTGTCAGTTTTTTTGCTTTCATTGTTTTTTCATTCTTCTCTTAAAAATAGGGAAAGGATCATGCTATACAAAGCAGGATACAATAAAAAGGAATATATATAAAACCTATAGAGGAGGATTTTTTCTTAACATGGTTTACCTCCACAAAGGAGTGTAAGGTACAGTCATCCAGCTCCGGTAGATATCTGACAAATTTTTGAAACAATTTTCATACATCCCGATTGAAACTGAATCAGCGTCGTAAAAATCTGGCTTTTTCCAAGTTTTCCAATTCATTTACTCCTTTTTCAAGTAAAAGTAGTCAACTTGTTCCATACTAAAATGTCTGGCTTCCATTTTAAATGCAAATATTACATCTTGGAATAAATTGGACGCCAAATAACATATCCTTTTTGAAACAGCACAGTTTTAACTTATAACAGAAGAACTGATTACTTTGGTGATATCACCTGCGGAAACAATCTGTGTGTCTCGTATCTATATTATAACGAGTAATTCTTTCAAATTTAGGATACAATATCTGTAGTGAGAATTACATTTATATACATTTTGACTTATTTTTCTACCCTTTTCAAAAAAATTTATTAACAACGTAAATTTCACTCAAATAAACAACCGTTTTCTTCTTCCCTTTTTTTAAATTTTCGTTGGAATTAATAAACTCACAGGTAAAAAATACATAGATATTTTATTTCGGTTGATAAAACCGTATTGCTGTAGTGTAGCAGTGCCTTTTGTTCATAAAAATAGGCAGAAAGAGTCACAGTTGCTTAACAGCGCATAAAAGCACAACCATTATTTTGTTGCGGGGAAGACATATTGTTGCGTTTATTATAGCTCGGCAGCGACATGGATGTAAGCTCATGGAATGGCACGGGTACAGCTGGGGGTTCACGATAAGAGCGCCACCGCCACAGTTCACACGGTCTAGCCGACAATAACTAAAAATTTGTTTATGTATGTAATCCCGGAATTTTACGTCCCATTTTATGTGCTTATGAATACATTTCGCCCCCAGCTTTATAAATTTTAATGCACAGACAAAATTTAGTCGCGTGACAATATCAAGCGTTTTACGAGGAATTCGTATGACTTTTTTTCCCGGTTTTAGTGCCAGTAAGCACGAATTCAACTAGTCGGATGTAGAGTAGGAAGCTGTCATGTAGAAAGTATACATTGTGAGAACTGGTAATGGAATCTCTACGTGCAGGCCTTAGAAAAACAGTCCCGATTTAGGAAATAAATGTCCTGGTGGAAATGAATTTTAAGATTATGGTATCGATAATTACTGTTATCAATTTTGGTTACTTTTGGAAGGTGGTAGTGAATCACTAAGAGTGCTTTTCTTTTTACACCATTATAGCGTGGGAACTGGCCAATTTGGCACACCTGCTTTCTTTTCTCAGGTAAAGTATTTAAGCCGTATTATACAGGCGTTTTGAGCCAGACAAAGAGATTTCTCGAATTTCAAGAGTACTATCCTTCGGTTACACTGTTTTCAGTAAAAATTTCAGGGGCAGTTATTTCCACTAGTACTACTGTTTTCAGCGTAGAGTTTTTTTAAATCGAGCAGCCTGCGCTCATTGTATCCCACTTTATCTCATCTCACCAACGAACATTAATAACAAGATGACTGTATACATGAAAGCAAACAAACAAACAAGAAAACAATTCGAACAGAGACACTAATAAACTTTAATATAAATCTTACATACATCTGAAAGAGAGGGATGATCACTTTTCCTCAAAGGAGATATGAATTTGTTTTTTTTACTTTCAGAAGAAGCATACTTTCCACGGCCCAGCTAAAGTGTGTAGGTTTTAAACCACTTCGATATAGTAAAAGACTATAAATTTGCCTATATACTTTTGGCGACAAGGCGAATTGAATGAAATAATTTTTCATATTCCCATAAGAATTAATGTAAAATGAAGTATGAAGTACTTTTTTTGCACATTTAAAGATTTTGCTGTCTAGGCCTGTAACATAAAGGAGGCAGTACTGTATTGCAGTTTCTATATTTGTAGTGAACTACGTAATTAAGGAATTTTCCTCAAAATTATTTAACAAAGACTAGTTCTTTTATATAGTTTTCCCTATCAGGATTAGAAAAATTGTTCTGCCTATTAAAAACTGCATATTTTGCAGTTGACTGCAATTTCAAATATTAAATACACTCGTAGAAATTGCAGTCGACTGTAAAAACTGCAATCTTGAACAAGCCCTTTATGTCATATATATATGATATATATATGTAGGAATCTGAATTTCGAGCGCACCCAGTAGCGGTTGTGACTTTTGTTGCGGGCGGTTGGCACTGGTTTTTCCGGTGACAGTAGAGAAGAAGGAGAAGAAGGAAGTCCCGTGCTAATCCTCTAACATAATTTCATCGTGTAATTAAATTGAATAAAGTTAGTGAATTCTCAAATCACGCGCTTGTATTTGTTTCCCCTAAACCCGTATCGTAGGTAAACAGAACCTACAACTGGGGGCTCAACCGGGATTTGGGGAGTACCGACATACCACGCCAAGTCGCCACATTTCCAGCAGGCGGAGGAAGCAGAACCCAGAAGCCGAGTAGCAGAACTAAGAAGCTGAATTTCACAAATTTTAGAAGAAAAAGGTGAAAGCCGGGACTCAGTAAAATTTAGCAGCAGAAAACTCCCAAGAACCACGTGCGGACAGCTCAGTTAATTCCCTCCTGCATCACATCAGCGCCAGGATTTAGTGAAAGAAGAAAGAATAAGTATCCTTTAATGGTCTTCAGATCTAAAGATCCCCAGGTAACAAATATCATTATATAATTAAAATCGCATATTTGATCGAGCATGCATGAAAAGTTTGTGTATCCCTACGTCAATTGAAGTAAGCAAAATAACCTAAAATATTGCATACTTTTCGGCACAAAATTAGTGGAACTCATTCATACACTGTCAAATTCTATGCGATGAGAATAAAGAAAATCGATTTGAACAGATAAATCCTCAACATAAAATTGTTAATTTAATTATTACCTGCCGGAAGTAAGAGACATTTTACAAGTATTCTGCAAAGCGTAGTAGCGACGACACGTGCTGAATATTATAGATAATCCAGTACTGAATTAAACAAAAGAGGGCATTTTAAATTTATGAGTAAAGCAAACGGAAAGCACGAACGCAGTGAAAAGTTGTTTCGGAACGTTTTTCTCTTAAGAATATTTTTTTTTGAACACCAATAAAAGGAAAACTATCCTTATATGCTAAATACTTCGTAACCTCAGTGCAAACCTCAGCTGACTTTGTTGCTGCCAGTAAAAATGTCAACAGAATCTCAAAATAATAACACCGATGAAGGTAGCTTTTCAAATTTTGCAGGCGATTTAAACAAAATTTTAAGAGAAAGGGAAGCTGAATTGCTTAGAAGGGAAAGCCTAATAAAAGAAAGAGAGAAAGCGTTAGAAGAGGTGAATTCTGCAGCGTCGAGTACGCAGACTGCCGAAGTATGGGAGCGTAAATTGAGGGAATGGGAAACTGAACTGTCGCGAAGGGAAAGCACGTTGGTGGAAAGGGAAAGAAGCATAGAAGGGTCACATTCTAAGGAAGCAGGCGCTAGGACACAAGACCCAGGGAGCCCTGGAAGGGGAAATGTGTCACACGAACTTTTGAGGAATGAGTCTTTATCGTTCGTGGATGTACAGAATGCCTTACCGGAGTTTTCGGGAGACGATGATTACTGCATTAGTTCTTGGATTCATGAGGTGGAAGGTGCAGCAATTCTGATGAAGTGGTCTCCCTTAGAGAAACTAGTTTACCCAAGACGATTATTAAAGGGGTCTGCTAAATTAGCAATCCGAGCAAAGACTGACATCAGATCGTGGCATGACTTAAAAGCATTCTTACTAGAAGAATTTACGGAAAGAGTGTGTACGGCCGATGTGCATAGAAGGCTGATGAGTAGGAAGCAGAGAAAAGATGAAAGCGTCCAAGAGTATCTTTTAAAAATGAGGGAAATTGCAGCAAAGGGTAAGCTCGACGATGAAGTCATAATCAGTTACACGATAGATGGAATCAGAGACTCGCACAGTAATAAGGCAATCTTATACGGCGCTACATCTATGAAGGATTTTAAGAAGAAGCTGGAAGCTTACAGACAATTCAAAGATCGGGCGCCAGTGTGGGACGTAAAGCCCAGGGAAGTACAACATAGGAACAAAACGGTCCTGTGTTATAACTGCGGAGACAAAGGACATAAGGGTGGAAGCTGCCAAGATAAGAAAAAAGGCCCTAAGTGTTTCAAGTGTCTAGAGTTCGGGCACAAAGCACCAGAATGCCCGTCGAGAAAAGTTGCCCACAATACCATGAGCAAGGAAAGAGCGCCAAACTTTTTAAAAACCGTGAGGGTAAATGGCCATGAGATAGTGGCTCTAATAGACACGGGTAGCGACATCACGGCAATCCGAGCTGACGAACACCACAAGATGGGCGTGCCTCCACTGGATGGGCCTGCAGTAACGGTAAGAGGCCTCTCGGCAGATTCGACAGCAACGCTGGGATCATTTGAAGGTAGGGTAGAGATAGATTCAGAGATGTTTTCTACGAGGATCCATGTCATTGAGGAGACATACCTACAGACTAAGATGCTGATTGGGAGAGACATATTGGATGGAGTTGACATGCGTGTCCTCAACGGTAAGGTACACATAAAGAAGGTCTATGATCATCAGAACTTGTGTTACAACGTCACGAACGATCTGGAAGAGGAGCTTAACATAGGGAATCAAGCTTATAAACATATCATTGAAGAAATTGTCAGGAACTACAATCCGCAAGCCAAAATTGATTCCGAGGTTGAGATGAAAATAGTTCTGAAAAGTGACATTCCTATTTACCAACCTCCGCGACGCCTCTCACCATTAGAGAAGAAACTAGTTGATGACCAGATTCAAGATTGGTTAAATAAGGATATCATCAGACCTAGCAGCTCAGAGTATGCCAGCCCAATTGTCTTGGCAAATAAAAGGGACGGCACGAAAAGACTCTGCATCGATTTTAGACGACTAAATAAGGAAGTTGTAAGAGATCGCTATCCACTACCCAATATAGAGGACCAAATTGATAGACTACAAGGGGCAAAGGTGTTCACAACCCTAGATTTAGAAAATGGATTTTTTCACGTACGAGTCGCGGAAGATTCCAGAAAATACCCCGCATTCGTAACTCCCACGGGCCATTTTGAATTTTTGAGGGTCCCTTTCGGCCTGTGCACGTCGCCCGCCGTTTTCCAAAAATTTGTTAACCACGTATTCAAAGATTTCTTGAAAGAAGGCGTTGTGCTGATCTATATCGATGACGTTATAATATTAGCAGACAGTGAAGAGCAGTGCATAGATAGATTCCGCAAAGTTTTGAAAGTAGCAGAGGATCACGGGTTGCGAATAAAATGGAGGAAGTGTCAGTTTCTCTGCAGGACGATAGAGTACTTAGGCTACATAGTATCATCTGGAGCCATTACCCCATCAGAGTATAAGATTAGAGCAGTGATGAAATTCCCGCAGCCGCAATCAGTTAAAGCAGTTCAAAGTTTCCTCGGATTAACGAACTACTTCAGAAAGTTTATACCATCTTACGCGGAAGTGGCAAGACCACTGACTGAACTACTGAAGAAGAACGCACGGTTCGGTTTCGGGCCCGAACAGAAGTCGGCCTTTCAGAGGTTAAAAAATATACTGGCAGAGAAGCCTGTTCTAAAAATTTATAACCAAAACGCGCAAACCGAACTCCACACCGACGCGTCAAAATGCGGTTACGGCGCGGTAATGCTCCAAAAGGATAGCGAAGACGGTATGTTTCATCCGGTCTTCTACTACAGTAAGAAAACTTCAGCTGCCGAGATGAACTACTGTAGTTATGAACTCGAAGTTTTAGCTATTATAGCTGCGCTTAAGAAATTGAGAGTATACCTGCTCGGAATAGAATTTACCATTGTTACCGATTGTGCTGCATTTAAATCAACGATGGAGAAACGAGACATTTCACCGAGAATAGCGGGATGGGCGCTTATATTACAGGACTTCCAGTATAAGCTGAAGCACAGACCAGGAGAGAGACTTAAGCATGTAGATGCTCTCAGCAGAAATCCGGTGGTCATGGTGGTTGACACCCTCCATCGAATCGAGTCTGCACAGCTAAATGATGAACGTTTGAGGCTCATTAAGAAATTGTTGGAGAAGGGTCCCTTCGAGAATTTCGTTGAAGAAAAGGGGATAATCTACGAGATTGACAACCACGCGAATAAGCGATTGTGTGTTCCTAAAGGCATGCAAGCCGAAATCATCAAATCTGTACATGACCAAGGACACTTTGGGACAAAAAAGATGCTGGACGTGCTCGAAAGAGAGTATTCCATACCAAAAATCCGAGAAAAGGTCGAGGCATGTAGAAGAAATTGCGTTCCATGCATACTAGCAGAAAGGAAAACGGGAAAACAAGAGTGTTTCCTTAATCCAATCCCAAAAGACGACCTTCCCCTTGTCACATATCATTTAGACCACTTGGGCCCACTCACAAGTACAAAAAAGAACTATAGATACATCTTAACAATTATAGACGCATTTAGTAAGTTCGTATGGATCTATCCGGTGAAGTCCACCACGGCCGAAGAAGTGATACAGAAGCTAGAGGTCCAAAAGGCCACATTTGGTAATCCTGAGAGGGTAGTAACCGATAGGGGTGCGGCTTTTACTTCAAAGGCCTTCCAAGAGTACTGTGAACGAGAGAACATCAAACACCTGCTAACGACTACTGGTGTTCCGAGGGGGAACGGTCAGGTGGAACGAGTGCATCGAACAATCATATCCGTTTTAACCAAGCTCACTTTGGATAACCCGGAGAGGTGGTACCAACTTACAAGCAAAGTACAAAGATGTCTCAATGGTAGTTGGCACCGCAGTACAAATAAGACGCCATTCGAATTACTATTTGGTACCCGAATGCGGAATAGCGAAGAAAAGCGTATTCTGGAAGCTATAGTAGAAGAGGCTACTGATCACTTCCTGAGCACAAGAGAAGAGATGCACGAAGATGCAAGGAAGGCGTTACGAAGGGTCGAGAGTGAAAACATTAGACAATATAACCGGCGTAGACGAGCAGCGACCAAGTATAAGGTCGGTGAATTAGTAGCTATTAAAAGGACTCAATTTGGCCCCACACTGAAAATACTTCCGAAATTTTTGGGACCATACAGGGTGAAGAAAGCGGATCCTCACGACCGATACGAAGTAGAGAAGGTGGGGGAGCACGAGGGCCCACGAATTTCAACAACTAGTGCAGATAATATGAAGCCATGGGTGGACTATGATACAGCATCCGAAGATGAGCCCGAAGACGTGCAAGACATTGAAGACGTGGCTACGTCGCAGCCATGTCAAATGTGATTCAAGAAAAATGAATGCCTTCCAGCCAAGACTGGACCCTAACTGAATTAAGTTTAATCCCTGAAAAAAAAAGCAAATAACAGAATGAATAATTAGAAGAAGAAGAAAATAAAGAAGTTAAGAGGAAGAAGAAGAAGATAAGGAGAAGAAGAAGAAAATAAAGAAGTTAAGAGGAAGAAGAAGAAGATAAGGAGAAGAAGAAGAAAATAAAGAAGATAAGAGGAAGAAGAAGAAGGAAGAAGAAGAAGGAGAAGATGAAGAGAAAGAGAAATCGGAGGAAGATATGATTACGCATCGACGGCGATAACTGCGGACTGTTCGCCGAGCCGGCGAACACACAGGATGGCCGAACTGTAGGAATCTGAATTTCGAGCGCACCCAGTAGCGGTTGTGACTTTTGTTGCGGGCGGTTGGCACTGGTTTTTCCGGTGACAGTAGAGAAGAAGGAGAAGAAGGTGAAGTCCCGTACTAATCCTCTAACATAATTTCATCGTGTAATTAAATTGAATAAAGTTAGTGAATTCTCAAATCACGCGCTTGTATTTGTTTCCCCTAAACCCGTATCGTAGGTAAACAGAACCTACAATATATACGATATATTTCACAATTTTGTGGAAATCAATTTCCAGAATATCACTTTGACTGGATTTTCTGTATAAAATCAAAGCAGAATTCGTGTCAAGAAATGTGGTTTGACATTAAATTCCCTTAAATTCATATAAATTTCCAGATACTGAGATACTTCGGGAATTGCTTTCTACGAAATTATATAATTTCGCTGCACTATGTCTAAGGTATAAAAATTAATTTGAAAATGTCATTCAGGAAGCGTGATAAGAAACATATGTCGAGTTCGATTGAGAAACCTAGGTCGGAACTGGATTCAGAGGTTCCAACCCCGTTCAATCGAACGAAACAGAATGCAAAGCCAGTTGTGTGTGTAAATTATTCTAAATTATTTGACAATCAGCTGATCACGTTTATATTATGTTTTAATATACTGAGCCGAAAAACTTGAAAATCAAAGTAAAAAGCAACTGACATTGACATCTACCTTTTTTGTGTGCGTACAACCCGACAAACTAAAAAGTTCGAACCTGACGACTTTAGAGTTGGAACTAGTTAGGAACGAGTTCCGACCCAAACGATCAATAGAACGAATCTCTGCTTTTTGACAGCAGTTAGGTTGGAACTGTGTCGAACACTTTCTTTAATCGAACTCGACAATAGATTACACATTTATCACGTAGGTGACATCTGTGTAAATATTTTACACGTCAAATATTTTTGTACAATTAAATCTATATTATATCCTAAGGGTCAATACCGAAAAGCATTTCTTACTGACATAAGTAGTCTACTCCTGAATGTTATGTGTGTGTAACAAACCTAAAACTGTATAGAAAATCCATTTCACTTAGTCCACAAAATTTTTAAAAATTATCTTCAAGTTTTTAAATATTACATAATATGTTGACAACCTGTCATGCAATAAAGGGTGATGTTACTCCATCAGAGGGCGGAAGTAGTGGTAGTTTAGTTTCCCGCGAAGATCTCATATTATAATATAATAATATATACATACATAATATACATGGCTTTATAAATATTTTTAATTGCATGACTGTAGATTTCATTTACTTTGACTCATTGACTTTAATTCTTCAGAAATTTTTGATATGAATTTCTTTAATTCATGCATACAAATGTGAACACAATATACAATGAATTCACATTTATATAAATTGCGATTGGAATTAAAATATAAAAAAGTAATGGGGAGTTTTTGTGCAAATGCGCAGGGTTTCCTAGCTCTTCCTTTAACTTTCTGCCATCAGTTCCCCGTGTGTCTTTCCTACGTAATCAACATTGACAAGCCTTGACAATGAAGGCCTTTTCTTTCTTAAGTCGTACTTTTCACATATTCAACTGTACACCGTTGTGTCGCGAGTAATTTTTGCCGATGTGCTTCGCATTCAAACTTTACCCGGATCGAAAGAAGATGTTTTTCCTGAAAGGAGCCTTTACAGACAATATAGTTTTCCGCGAAGCTCTTGCATAACTATCACTACCATTTTTCTAACTTATATCATTCCTTTTTTCTTATCTGTTCGCTTAACACGAGAAAATTAAGTCTATGGTGCCGACACCTCTCGATAATCGGAAATCTGCGCCGCATACCCTGCCATAAGATGATGAGGAAGCAGTCAGTATCATTTTCCTTTTCTGTGCAGTTGCACAGGGGATATTACTTGTAAGTATAAATTTATAAGAAGAAGGAAAGGTGCAGGTTGAATCCAGTGGTGCAAGAGCAAGTAATTTTCCTTTTTTATTCGGTTATTTCGAAGGATTGCCATACAAGTGTTTCATATGTGTCATCACCATCATCATCATTGTAGAAATTAAGTAATATCAAATTTTTAGGCTTTTTTTCTATATAAGGGTTGCAAAATTTTTATGTACAGTCGGTATATGAGCCGTTTATTTTGAAACTGGTTTAAGTCACATTTCTCAATTTCAGTAAAAATCGAAATGTAACTGTAAAATAAGCCATTTACAATTAATTTTTTCCCTGGTTGTAAAAGTGGACTTATACCACTTTCAAAATAAACGACTCATATATATATTCATAATTCATTTATTTATTTAACAATTGTACAGTTAAGATCTACGTATTTTTTTAATGTACAAGATACTAAAGACAAGAGTCTAGAAAGAAGCTAATGAAGACACCAAAGCATGTAAATACAATCCGAACTCATCGTAACCAAATAAAAGGAGCGAAAGGAAAAAAAGAGAGAAATATATAGAAATATATCTCATATTTAGAGCAAATTTCAATTAATTAGAGATTAAAAATTCAAATATTCTTCCTGTTAACGAATTTAGCGTTCTTTAATGAACCGACTCACGTATCAATGGTGGCAATTCATTCCAGAGTCTGACGATATGGATAAAAAAAAAGGCGCCTAGTCACTAGATAATTGCACCTAGGAATAATTAAATACGATGATCTGTTTGACTGTAAAAATTGTAGAATATCATACAGATAATCAGGGCTACGGGATCTGATAATTTTTAATAACAAACACAGTGAGCGAAAGTTTAAGTGTGTTAGAACATCACACCCCAAGATCGATGACGCATATTCCGAAACATGATCAAATCTACTCAATGAAAAAATGTATCTAATTTTACAGTTAAACGCAATCTTCAGTTTTCTGGCATTGTTGAAATCCAATTTGCAAAACACCTCACAACCATAAGGAATTAGGGGTATCAGTAGCGAGCGGGCCAAGTATAGACGCGTGATATTAGGAACAAAATAGCCAGTAGCCCAAAGGGAGCGGAGCGCTCCATGTATTTTACCCGTGATTGAATTTACATGTTCATCCCAGGTGAAAGTACTGTTAAGTTCCCAGGCTCCCTACCGATTTCTCATATTTAAGTGGAACGATTAATGAGCAAACACTTTGAGTTCTATGGGTTAAGTCTAAGGTGGTTACTTGTGGACCATTGATATATCGCGTCAAGATCGCTATTAATACAATGAACTCCATCCTCAATGAGTCCAATTTGCCTAGAGAGATATAACTGAACATCGCCAGCATAGTGATGTAAACGACTATACTTAACAACAGAAAATATATCATTAATGAACATTGAAAATAACAATGGACTAAGAATGGAGCCTTGAGGAATGCCGGATGGAACCAACAAAAAGCGAGATAAATCCCCATTTGATTCCACCACCTGAAATCTGTCGATCAGATATGAAAAAATCAACTCCACTGCATGAGACGAGAACTTGAGCTTACTGAACAACTTCGAACAAACGAGTCGATGGTTAACAGTATCGAAAGCCTTTGTAAAATCCAAAAAAAAACTAGAAGTGTCAACATATTATTACCTATTGCATTGGAAACGTCATTCGTCACTTTCAGCATAGCCGTGGTACAACTATGTCCCAACCGGAAGCCAGATTGATAACTGTGCAATAGGTTAGAAGACTTTAAATAATAATTTATTTGCATATACAAACATTTTTCAAAAACTTTTGGAACAAAATGATAATAGGCTAATAGGCCGAAATTCCGCACAATTAACCCCCTGATGCTTCGGTACAGGTATAACTTTGGAATACATATGTTGAATATATCCTCAAGCGGAAAGAGTAAAACAAGTAAGCATAATTTTAAAAATTTAGGGTTGACATTATCAACACCTTAAGCATGAGATTTAATACTAGTAATTGCAATTAATATCTGATGGGCTGATATTGGTTAAACGTTAAAGCCTGGCACATTATTACCAGAGGGTAAGCTAGTTGCTGTCGCAACATCGTGGACTACCAGTCTACCACATGAGAAATAAACTGACTATTTAGTTGGTCAGAATAAATGTTACTTGAGTTGGAGTTTCGGTTGTGAATACCACACTGTTTCAAATTCTTCCATAACGTCCGTGTTGGAAGTTTGGTATTAAGCATGGCAGCAAAATATATTAGAGTAAAATAGTGCTCCTCATCTGATTCAATTCGACTCAATTTAAAAGCGTGCGTTATATGCAGGTGTTGTAGGCTTTGTATCTTCTGTAGTAAGTTCAACGAACGTTAGCTTAGCTAATAAATTCATAGCAAATTTCATAACATAAATCATTTCATTATTACTATGACTGCTGTGACATTAACTCGTTCTCGTCTTAATTTACTCCACCTCGATATCTCATTTCTGTCGTCAACTCGTTTTCCATGTCAGTAATTTCCAATCTAAGATATTATTGGGGCCGGAAAGTAATATTTTCTTTCCTCGTGCACATAATCGAGACGATTTTACCAGTGAATTATTTGAAACGGAAACTTAATGCAGTGCGTTGCTTACTTTCCTAATTGGTTCATACTAGGTCAAGGGATGCGTGACGTGTCCAAATAAGTCACATTTTATTTACTCTAACTCCTCTAACTCTGAGCTGCTAAAGAATTTGCCTCAAAAACAGTCCAGGTTTACTATTCAAATGCACGAATGTAATAACTTACTTTCATTACAGCTTTCCGGAAAGATATCGTTATAGTGAGCGTAAAGCAAAAAGGTGATTTGCCTACACATTGAAAACAGAGTGGTCTCATCAGCGCCTTCAACAGGCAAAAACTTGAGAAATAACTGCCATGGGCGACTGCTTCAATCCACATAACAAACAGAATTTTAAGTTGAAAAGTTAGAGTAACTGGGTTCTACAGCACTATGGAGTAATCGAAGCACTTTTCCGCAAGTATGCAGTGTGGTTGTTTCAGTTGCAGCTTTCATCTAACACACTTTTCATGTCTCTATAATCGTAAGGGCTCAGTGGGGTTTACGTTTGAATATTTCCTCAGGAAAAGCACTTTTCATATTCTTCGGGAACTTCTGAACATAAAACTTAAGCTCAAGTTTTCGGTAAAATTGCACTTGCCACTCACAATGTACTTTCCCACTGAGTCGCGTAGAAGCTCCAAATTGACCTGTTTAACGCTTGGAGTTAGGGGATGTCAGTGAACTGTAACCCTGCAATCAGGATTGTTGTAATTGATTTGCTGTCGAAACTTTCAAATTGCTTGTTTTATAAGAGATAAGAAAGCAAAACTTCTACTGAATGTGTAGTTGATATGATGTTATGAAAGTTTGAAGCCAGATGATCGCTTCTCTACCTAACGTCTTTCTAGGTTCGTCACCATAGAGGATTCATAATCACACTGCATCCCAATTATAATTTCTATGATATGTGGTATATGTGAGAAAGTTGTTACTTTTTCTTTATTTCTCAAGAAAACAAAGTGGTTTTAATATATTGTATTACATTATCTAAGAGTAAATTATAAATTATAAATCTTTTTCGCAATAAATTTATTTTTTTTGTATACAACATGTAGTCAATTATAATTATGAGGAGAATTTATGCTATGATACCTCCTTAAAACCGAGAAAACTACAGTGCGTTCCATGAAAATAGAGACTTCAAGGCCACCAGAGAGAAATTTATATGTACGAAGGAATTC
This sequence comes from Dasypogon diadema, assembly GCA_006980735.1. Lineage (NCBI taxonomy): Eukaryota > Metazoa > Arthropoda > Insecta > Diptera > Asilidae > Dasypogon > Dasypogon diadema. The sequence goes on along the minus strand of QYTT01089511.1, from coordinate 37,566 downwards.
ATATTTGATACGTGCATAGGAGCATATTGCCAACCCGAAAAACTGAACAAATTTACTACTAAAATTTCTCTTGACATTAAATAAAATAGGAGAAAATTAAAACAAGTTTTAATTATGAACAGAGTTTGACACATAGCATAATTGTAGATGTAAAAATATGATTTTCATTGAAAGAAATTTTTATAAGCGACAAAGGTGAAATTTTAAAAAGAAAAGAAGATAAATCTACAATATTAGCGCCATTAGAATACAGGAGTGGGGAAGAAACGAAAAACTTTCGGTATTTTTTATATTATTGTAGGTGGCCTCGATTATGGAGTAGCCCCAAAGAAGCCGTCAGACATTCAGTTTTTTTTCCTGCGAACACGAATATTCATGGTAGAATGGAAAAAATTTTGCGCTACCACTGTATATCGAGGGCCCATAAAAAATTCAACAATACAATTCTGACAGAATTAAGAGGATATTCCACCTAACCCTGGTACTCTTTCTTCACAAACAAAAGTACCAAATTCACGTACTTGACTTTATATGGATATAGCCTCTCCTTTAAAATGGGCAAGTATATAAATATGTATTATGTTAAGAAAAGTCCTACCTTAATTAATATATAAATGCACTTAATTAATTCAATAATTCAGTATTTGAAATACTCCCATACTTAAGCTCTTTGTATTTTTAATTCTAAAAATATTGAAGTAAACTAATACTATACAATTCTGGTAAAAAGTTCACCTAGAATTCAGAATTATGTAATAAATCGAAATCACCACATTTAAAAGGGGAGATTTCACATAATAATGGTACTTCAAAGCTGAAATACATGCACGTGCATGTATGTATGTGGGATCCAAATCTCTGAAAAAGAAAAAAAAAAATATTTTAAATCAAAAATTGCATTCCTAAACCGTAATATTTGCTCACCGATAAGCTGCCTCAAATGCACCCAACGGTTAGCACATTTTTTTGACTACTGATGTTCAGCTTCTCTGCAGCGTTATCAGTCGATCACCGATAAGCCGACAAGAGACATCATCTGCGAAGCGCCCTGCAAAGTAGTGAAAATTTTGTTAAGTGGAACCTATATTGTCAAGCGGTATTTGTTACTTACCAGTAAAGAAGTGTAGTTTACCTGTGAAGAAGAACCTGAAAAGAAGTGTACCCGTGAAGAACCTAGAAAGATAAGAAAAGACGAGTGA
>QYTT01089511.1:18792-35574 GCA_006980735.1 Dasypogon diadema | reverse complement strand
TAAGCCGACAAGAGACATCATCTGCGAAGCGCCCTGCAAAGTAGTGAAAATTTTGTTAAGTGGAACCTATATTGTCAAGCGGTATTTGTTACTTACCAGTAAAGAAGTGTAGTTTACCTGTGAAGAAGAACCTGAAAAGAAGTGTACCCGTGAAGAACCTAGAAAGATAAGAAAAGACGAGTGAGTGATTGCGCGAGATAAATTATAAGAAAAACTTTGTACTTTCCTGGACTAGAATTTTCTCGAAGTGAACTCTATGTGCCTAGAATTTAAGAAATCAGTGAACTAAACAAATAGAGACTTAATTAAACTAGTGATTCGAATGAATTTAATAAAACTTACCTATTTTTAAAGACCTAGTGCTTTTTTTTTTTTGCATCAAACTCACACCACCCACCCAATATCCCACATGTATGTATGCGGTATTTATCTACTATATATGAGAACTTAAAAGAAGAGAGCTTTTACATAATTACCGATAAAATTATTTTGAGATAATGCATTAGCCTAAGAATTTATTAAAATGAATTTAATGTTACGGTTATAACATAACACAATAGCTGTCTTTTTTTCATCTGATCCGGATCATTGAAAATTTTGAATTGAATTGACCCCTAAACTGCCTATAAGGAGTTGATATTTTCAGAGTCTGTTCCGTACTCCATGGCATCTGAAATGTAAAAGAAGAGAACACAAAGAATCATCATCACCTACTGTTGGAAAGTACTTATCTGAATGCATATCAAAAGCTGGAGCACCTCCTCATCAATCATTGGACCATAGGATGACTCTCTAAGTGGGATGGAACCGTCTATAAATGTAACTCATATAATATGTAAAGCAAACTATGTGAATCAAAAATTAACCCACAACTGCATGCCCTTAAAAGCGGAATATCAGTCGGGTTCATTTAGCAAGTTTTAAAATTAATATTGACGATACTCACCTGAAACATTTCCCGCCTAGTCGATCTGGTAAATATTAGATGACACTTGTGAGCTTGTGACATCATAACTTCAGTAGTACAAACATCTGCACTCCGATATCCCATTGATGTGCAAAATTTAGTGGTGGTGACCTTGGGTGGACAGCAAATGATCGTAAAACCAAGATAAGTCCCAGGAGGCGGGATTATGTTCTAACTATACTTGCGAATAATCACCATACAGATATACATATATTATGCGGTACATTATGTGCTCTAGATTTTTCTTCCAGCCGCTATTGCTAGAACCTTACGGCTAATATAGAGGTTTTAAATTTGAAAGTAGTCAGTTATTTTTTTGAAACCAATTGAATAAAGTCAGAGTTGGAAACCTCAGTTGGCAAGCATCGGAAACTATTTTTTTAGTAGATTTTTTTGAAATCACTCTGGAACCTTTTAAAACTTTAAAATCAATCCAAAATAACATTTAAAATTAAATAAGGTTCCTATATTAGACTGATAATCTCTTACAAACGGCGAATATACACTGATCCCAGAAAGGCAACTTTTCCTCCACTACTACTTCCAGGCATTTATCACGAAGCGGTACAAGTCATCGAAATTTTGCCTATTAAGTATGTCAACAATCTCGTCCTCGCACAAAACAGACTTTCCAAAAGCCGGCAGCCTGAATTCCCTGAGCATAGGGCATCTCCCTAGGTAGTGCATAAGGTCCTCGTCCTCGTCCAACGTGCACATTGTGTTCTCATTCTTGCACCAGAGACTGGCGTTTAATTTCGTTTTAAGTCCGCATCTATATCTAAAAATTAAATGAATTTTTTCGGAGGGGAATTCATCCTTAAAATAAGTACACTGCCCATCATAATAGTCTAGCCTATTATAAAAGCCGTGTCTCAACGTTCTTCTAGCTTTATGCACCCATTTATTTGAGAGAAATAATAGGAGTATAGGATACGTAATCTCTGCGTCCCAAAAAATTGTTTCACATAAAAATATTAACAATATATATGTTTTTTTCACAAATGTTTGTATAATATAAGTAGTTTCGGGGAAGCATTCTTTGGACGGAAGTTGGATCGCAACAAAAAGAGAATTTGGTAGTGACTTTGGGCTTGACCCAGGTTTAATTTTAGAAGTCACTTGGAGGTCAACTCAATATTTTTGACACCGGAAATGAAGAGATCGCGAAAGTTAACCTTCAAATACGTAGTCCACTTGCGGGCCAAAGCAACCTAAAGAGCCGCCTCAAGGTCAGTAATTATACATTTTCGGAAAAACCATTTGAGACAAAAGTTGTGCGAAACAAAAAGAGGCCCTTAAACACTATATTGGTCTTAACTATTTTCTAAGAGCAGCGAAGATGTTCTATTAATACGTCGCATGCTGAAAATGGCATAACAGATCTCGTGGGACAATTACGTATTAAAATGCATTTGCACTGAGAAAGATTTTAAATGTCAGTATCCAAGGACTGACGCCACACTCAAAGTAATAATTCCCTTCAAAATAACTTTAAGAAGAGTCGCACGAGTATTCGAAACTTATTAAATGATTATGAAATTATTTTAATAGACTGATCAGAGTATTCCTCAGAAACCAACCCACATCATATTCGTTTATAATTATAAATTTTTCAAAGCTTTTTCGGGCAGTATGCCGGCCTGTTGGTGTTAAGGTCAGTTGCGTACATGCCAGAATTCAGCACTATCATTGTGTATAGAATCTTATAACCTTTATACACAATGGCACTATTTATTACATTCTTCCTCCGCTACATCTAGGGTATAAACCAATTATAGCTTCTTTTCTTGTCAAAATTTTGGGAAGAGCAGGGTGCTCAGAAATCTGATATTTCACAAGATCCAAAAGACACCGACAACAACATTGGCATAGAAAAATGTGTTGTTAAGTTTATTATCATTTATATTTCATTTATGTGTACCTTTTTATATTGTTTCTAGATAAGTTATAAATATATGTATGTGCATATATTACTTCGAAGCCTACATTGTGGCTTTGTACATAAATTTATGTTATGTTATGTAGTTATTGTCGCTATTGTCGCGTTTTTTTATAGATATTACAATGTTTTTTAAAACAAAGCCCGGTATTAACAACTGAAGCAACAATACTGCAAACATCGCTCTAAATTTGCGACTGTTGCTCCAGGCATGCCGCTACCTGAAGATTAGATGAGACGGTTGGAAATGCACTTCAGTCGTTAGGCGTATCTGATCGTACATATTTGATACGCGCGATAATATTTAACAGAAAGTACTCCTTTTACATAAATTTTGATTGCATTATTAGAAAAGTTGTTTTCCATATACGGAACGCATTACTTACCTAACTCGGGATATTACTATATTTCAAACTATCTGCTCTAAAATAGTCAAAAAGCGCTTCTTATATAAATTAGTTTTGAAATGTTAATTGCTAACTTTTCTAGCTTACTTTAAGTATTAGCACGAAATAATGTGTGTAAACATTTATAGCAAAAGTGAAATTAAGTGCTAGGGGTGTTTGAACCGAAAATTCTTATCATAAACTCATACAAAAATGGGAAATTTAGGGAAAGAAAGAACTAGAAATTATTTGAATTTACCGGAGCTTCTGATACAGCTAATTTCACAAAATCTAGCAGACAGGAATACACCGAAAACGTGTCTAGAATGAACATCCGCAGAATACCTAAGGTCGGTAGGAAAACTTCAAGGGTAATTGGAAACGTAGGAAATCCCATTCCGGTGGTTTGACGATGTCAATGGATGTGGTAAAATTCTGGAAGGATACAGAAATAGAAACGGCCAAGTCCTTGCTTTGGTAGCCACAGCCGATGTTATGAAGTTCTTCAACCAATACATTGCGAAACAAGAGCTGAAAGAGTTGATAAAAGTCTAGTAATAGTGTATAGTTCAGGAGCCTGGAATAAAATTGAAGAGAAAATGGATAGTAAAAAATATAATAAACTTATATTATGAGATGCCGGACTTTCTAAATTCATTATTATTTGATTAATTTCTCAAATTTCGAAATTACTAGCTATTTTTTAGGATTTAATAGAGTAATTAACAGTACACAAGTTTTTTTAAAGCCCAGAGGTACGTAATTGTATAATGTAAATTGAAACTACCCTAGAAAGCTTTTCATGCACATATGATAAAAGAAAAAATTCAATCACTGATTTACTCCATACCCTCACTAAGAGTGAACAATCCTTTTCGATGGTATGCTGCAATGAAAGATTCCTACAATTCATCCCACACCAACGACTAAGACCGGGAATTTAATTGAAGTCATTGGAATTTCGCTTGCATTTCAACATGACAGCAAGGGACCTCGAGTTGGCAAAGGTAATGAATTCATTCAGGAAGAAAATTTTCAATTAATACTTCAAATCTTTGCGAAATCATTGAGTAGGCAGTAAAGGTGTGTTCTATTAATCACTTTTAGGAATCCATTTTCCCTGGCAAACCTCAGTAACTGCACCTTTCATTTATTTTACTTCACAATCAATTATACTTGGCACCTGTCGGAACTTCGCTCTTGTAATGTGCAATAAAACAAACCATTTTTCCAGTTAAACCAATTACAGAAAGAGGGAACCTGTCTTTGATTTTCAATCGGAAATGAAAGCGAAAATCGTTTACGAAGATTACCTGTCTTAAGCTGCGAAGCATACACTCCCATCTTTGGAGTGGTTGCCACTGCTTAGCCGAGAGCAAAAGGTGTGCCGTACAAAAAGGCAAAGTCTGCCCTTGCCGCCCTATCACTGTTCTCCGGGTAAAACGTCTGGCGTTTACATTTACCCTAAATGAAATCAAGAACGGATAATCCTTTTTTGCTATATCCTGGAGTATCCTGAAAATCCGATTACACACAAAATTGAGTCATTCCTAGATCTTTCTATATTGTTTCAGAGCAAGAAAGTGGTGACTCTTGACATTCTCGAGTTCCTTTTAAGTCTGTAGCGGGCATTATTCCTTGCGTTGCTCTGAGCCAATTACGTTTGAAGTGGGATTAAAAGATCTTACAGAAGCTCTTGCGAGCATCTAAAGTGCGCAAATTGATGCTGAGGATTTATGCCTTTCGCATAAATTTAAAGGTGTTCCAGGGATTTCAGCTGGTATCAAGGTATCATGAAGGATTAAACAAAGCAATAAACATGAAAGCATTTGGTTCCATGGGTAAAACTAGACCGTAAATCGATTATTTCACGGCAAAGGTTTATGTACATGATCCTAAACTAATTATACGAAGATTAGAAGTTGCTTCCTTTGAGACCAAGAAAAGATATATTTACGCTTAATCTCATTATATCAAATAAAATAAGTGAGTACTATTTGTTGCTTCCCGATAAAGTTTTTGAAAAACTATAGTATTTTAATAATTTAAAAAAAACATCTAGTTTCGAATTTTAAATTAATGGGAAATTTGATTTACTTAATTCGATTCCCTGACAAAGAGGAGCCTAGTGGTACTTTTACTAAGCTGGAATCCTTTCTTGATTTCTCTGGTTGCCATTCTAATGAGCCGGGAAAATGGGAAATACAAAAAAATCCCAGAATTGAAACAATCTAAGCTCTTTATAGGTCTAAAATTAGAAATCTCCAGTCGCATGCCTCCTGCTCAAAGCAAGATCTGTAAATATTACCTAAACACAACTTTTCCTAAAGGTACATGATGCAGATGCTGCCTGTGCCCCAGTACTAAGACTGAATTCCCATTGCACCATTTAATCAAGCCCAAGCAAGCTATTGTCTACAAATTTTGTTCGAGCCCTGCAGATACAAAAACAAAATAGGTATTGCATACTACAATATCAAACAACTTGTACTCTCGTAGGCGCAGTGATTCATACATCCTACCCTATCTTACTCGGTGTCGCATAATTGCATTAAAGACGGTTTGTATAAAATTCACTTTATATAAAATAACAATATCATATTATTTCTGGATAACGTGTTTTATCATCCGAAGTAACTTTTGCCTTCTTTCCGATTTCAGGCAAAGGAAGTTACTAGTGGTGTTCATAGGGGATTCAACGATATAACATCTTTCTAACTTTATAGGCACATATAAGAATTAAGCCACAATTGTTGATGTTAGGTTCAAGCCCGCCGACGTGTAATAACAGAAATAAGTTCTCTAAAAAGTGCATTTAAAAGCTGACAATTTTCAATGCTGCGAATTTTATTATATTATTCATTCCAGGGCCACAAGTAGCATCTTCACCTCTTAGTAAACATAATAGTATCAGGTCTAAGAAATTCGTAGAAAAAAAGAACAAAAAGTAAAATTTGTTGATGATGTTATCCAAATTCCATAAGAAGTTGTAGTCAGTGGGAGCTATACCTGGTGAGTATGGTGGATGATGGGAAACTCCCAACTACAACTCCTGTAGTTTTGGTACTGTCTTTTGTGCGGTATGCATCCCAGCGTTGTCATGCAATAGAATAGGAATACTGGCTGTTTTTCTACAAGTTCTTGCATCATTTGGTCCAGTTGGTTGCACTATACTTCTGCCGTGATCGATGAGCCAGGTTTCATATAATCATAATGGATTACAACTGCGCCACTCACAATCAGATCCTGTTGATGAATAGTGTGCTTTGGGCTGTGTTTTGGTGGCTGGTCCTTGTTCCACCATTCTGCCGAACGTTTACGACATATTGGATCCATTTCTCATCACATGTCACAATTCCATGTTACGTGGCCCGCTTTGTCTCCTTTTTTTCACGTAACATAGACACCTATGCCTCTTTGGCAGCTCAGTGGAGAAGGGGAGGTTCTTAGCACTTAGGGACACGACTCGAAGCTTTTGGATATGGGCGCCACATGATTTTTTTGAGCATAATCATGCAACTCATTAAGAAATACGTATAATACGTATGTACTTCACTTAAATGTATTCAAAAAATATATAATGCAATTTTAGGGGATATTATTGAAAATTCGATATTCAGCCCAAATTCGGAATTTTCTGACGTGTTCAATATTCAGCGACTTCTCCGATTGTTTCGATCGTTCTAAAATGTCAGTGACGTTTTATATGAATTAGTTTGTGCATAAATAATATTGTGGTAAGTAAGTTATAATTTAATATTGATTGTTGAATATTCAATGTTTTGTTATCTTTTTTGTTGTTATTAATTTCGTGTTCAATGTGAGTCTTGCATGACTATTGGGATTTCCGGTTTTACAAACTAATCTGACAAAAATTTGTATACAAATTTAAAGTTTCTTTTAATTTCTAGATATACAAGAATTTATTTTCGTTGAACGTGAAATATATGATGCGCTGATGTCAAATAAGTATTCAGTACTAATTATTTAGGTGTTTTTCTTTGTGGTACCTTTATCTCTTCAAGATCAGAGAATGCATTGAAGACAACATTCAACATTGTACACGAAAAAATGGAATTGAAACACGCTCTTAATAATAAGCGCATGCAGAATACTCCCGCAAAACGATAGGGCCGCTTAGGATGAGTTAGGACTTCTAGTTCAGCTACCGAGTGGAAAGGTTGTGATAGTCGAAAAGAGCAAATAAAACCAGTGAAATAGTGAAAATTCGGAACTTGTATTTCTTCGACCTCGCAAGAGCGAGGAAACTTATCACCAGGAAATCGCCATTCCCCGGAAAACTGGTGTAGAACGGCAATAAACCTCGGCGCTCTTCCCCCCTGGTGAGTATCTCTTGTTATTTTTCCGATAAAATCCCCTAAAATGAAGGAGCGGCGGAAACCCCAAAACAAGAAGGGCTAGAAAACATATTTGGGCCAAGAGTCAGCTGGCCGGGAATTCCCCTGAAAGCTTCATCTTCCAGGCCTATATTGGTCGGCTTCATGCACACAGAGAAAGGAAACTCGTCTTACGCGCCGTTCTCTCAGAGATCGTCTGCTCACTAATACCAAGCACACTTTCTTCACCTGGGCTGAACCTGAACCGCCATCTTACCTGCTCTTTAACGCCCAGCACGGGAATTTCAACAGAATCCCGCGTCCCGGAACACTCGCTGCATCAACGTCTGCTAAAAGACACCAGGTGACAAAACCAGCAATCGTACGTCTTCTCTCGCCCAGTGCCCCTTAGCCGATGAGAGGACTCACTTGCACTTCTTACCGTACATCACCGGCACCGCACTTCACGGAGGGCTCTGTCGGCATATTTCCGCCACTGCCTTCTATCCGACCAGGCACTACACATCATATACCACCCGTCCGATCGCGGAATTCGCGGGTAAAAACGTGACTACACTTCACACACTACCTGTTCGATCGCGGAATTATCGGGTAAAAAAGAGAGCAGACTTATCAGGGACTTGTTATCTCACGACGGCACAGCTGACTTGTATAACCAGACCAAGCACGTCTCCACAACTCCCGGTCTTATCCGGCGCCACGGCGTGTCTCCACTCGTTTGTGCCTCAGGAGAACCAGGGGCTCTCACGCAAAGCTACTTGCGACGCATTCCGACGACACGGCAGCTTTTGCAGCTTGCTGTTTCAGAGGGCTTGGGAGCCAGCACCACGCGTTCCGCATCTCTACTGCAATCGAGTCGATCCCTGCCGCGTAACTTCTGCGGCTCGTTAGGAATCTACGTAACAATATTTTGAATTTTAATTGGATTTCAATTCATTTCAATTTTGTAGATTAATTTCGTTGGCCTTTAATTGGATTTTAATAAATAACTTCAACCGCAAGTTTCATAAATCTGTTATTTCCTCATTCACCAAACATTTAAAGGACCGGTATTTTTTACGCGTTTTCTACACGCATGTAAAAAACATTATTTAGTAACTGTAATTGTAATAAATATAAATTAAGTAGTAGACAATTTAATAAAATTAATCATTTTTTTTTGGTAATTTCATCGGTTTTTTAAATATATAAGTTATTATAAAGTGTATTATAAATTGTGTAAAGAATTTTAAGTAACTTTTAAAAGCTTTAGATTATACGAAATATTACAATTTTTTCAAATTCTGTGCAATTTAATTGGCATATACCTACGTATTAGTTTTATAATTGGAAGACTCTTGTACATTGCATCTTCAAATGAGCGAAGTTTGTTATGAGCAGAGTATTTAATAATGGTAAGTTCTCAATTGGATAAAGCACCAAGAGACACTTCCGGAAGAGCTTCAAGATACACCATCATCAGGAATATTTTTCTGCACCCAAAGAACTCTATAATCTCATGCTATTTATAGTTGTATCTCCCCTACTGTTTTCCTCGTGATTTTCTTGTTTTTCATTGACAGGAAATTAAGTTTTCTACCCTTAGGGACTCCTCTCTGATGTGGTATGACGGCGTTTCATATTTTCTTCAAAAGCAGCAAGAGGATATAAATTATAAACTGTCTTACGACGGAATATGGTCCAGTGAGGAATTGCCACATAACACAGCTTTCCCACGGGATATTGATGCTCAGTGAGCAATTCGATTTAAAAGTTTAAACTGTTCCTGTTGGACATAAATTTTTAAAGAACGTCACTTAAATTTGAAAACATCTCATTGAAGGAATGAAGCATGGTTTTCACACGACTAAATAAAAAGCAGAAAATTCTGGGGACACTGTGTCAAACGAGTGCACCGTAGATTTTAATTACTGAGCAAAAATCAATTTTCGTTACCTTTCAGCCAAAGCATACCCCTTCATGGCTGCAAAAAATGTATTAATTCTTTGGGTAGACTCATCTCTGCACGACAAAAACAGAAAATTTCCATTAAAGGGTGGTTCTAAATCCGGGAATATTAAGAATATTCTCTAGCCTGAATATTAACCTTGGGTGATTGTAAGGCTGTAATGAAAACAGGAACGTAGGTGAGATGAGAGTTGGAATTTTCACCTTTTTCCTCAGTGAAAACCACAATCTGGTCGCAATTTATTATCGGCTCTGTGATACTATTCACCCAGCCTTGGTTCATTGATTTTCTTTTCAAAGTGCGCGATGTATGTACATCGCAGCTATAATCCATCCCCGTTTTCGTAGGAAGAGAGCCTGCAGCAGTGGAGCAGTTATGTAGATATGCCCCACTTTTTCAAATCCTCTTCACATTCAGCAGAGGCTTACTTTCCTATGGAGTTACAGTGTACACAGATCGAAGTAATGAAGCTTTTCCTGTAAACACAGGAAACAATAGACTCTGGGAGCCTTCCTCTCTAATAAAAGTGCGATAAGAGATAAGAGGAATGTCTTAAGGCTGAAGATCAACTTGAGTTGTAAACTAATTTAGATAATGAAGGGGCGTTATGTTTGTCTTTTTTGGTAGAAATTTGATCTAGATAGTGTTCCCCCTTCCTTTACTAGGTAAACAATTACTGTCGTAGAAGATGATTCTTCCTGAGCCCTGGTACCAGACGAAAGTAGATATCTACGAAATATAAGGGATGTTCTGACGCTGGCTGTAAAGTGCAGATTTTGTTTGAACTGTTCTAAAGTAGGAACTAACGTGGAGAGTTTCAGAATAGTAGTGGTTACCGCAAAAGATATTCGAGAGGGATTTTAATTGTTTGCACTTTTTTTGTTCGTTTTTGCATTTTTTTGCTGTTGATTATTGATACAAATAACTTTATTGCGTGGATGTTACAACGATTTTCAAACGGTTTTATTTAGCTTGTTTTATTTGTGTCTTATGTGGGTCAAATCTAGTAATTGAAATTTGAATCCCCTTCCTGTTGACCGATTGCTCTGGAATTTGGTACGCACCTTTAGTTCTGATGATAATACAATTATGTATATTCAGTATCATTGTAAATCCAAGATGGCCGCCGTCACAAAATGGCGGACTACATATTTTTTTCCAACCCTCTCAATATGGGTATCAAATGAAAGGGCTTGACTAGTAGAATACAGTACAGTATGAAAAAATTTCAAAGCCAAGATGGCCACCACCACAAAATGGCGGATTACTTCTTTTGCAATCCGCTCAATATGAGTATCAAACGAAAAGACTTGGCATGTAGAACACATTACACTTTAGAAAAAAATTGCTAATCCAAAATGGCGTCCAAAACATAGTGGCGGATCATATAGTTTAGACAGTCAATACATTAAAACTGAACTCTTGGCATCTAATCACAACAAAGGACTTTGTCAATTTAATCGTGATTCAAGCATGAATCCCCCACCGGAGTCAAGATTTCGTATCGTGTCGAGGACTGTGCGGCATTAGGGTGGTTGAAAATTATAAGTCGTTAGCGGTACACCACCCAAGTTAAGGTAAAATGTTAAAGCGCGCTGAGGACTGTGTGGCATTGGGGTGGGTAAAAATGATATGTCGTTAGCGTTTTCTCCTCAAGACTTGGGAACATCTTGTTGTATAAAAGCCTTGCCCCTCTATCCTCGAAGGTTATAATATCCATTACTAGTGGGAACAAAATGATAAAAAATAATAACAAAATAAAAACAAACAAAAGTAAAACAAAAACTGCAACACAACGAAAAAAGAGGCTTCAAAATGCGAAAGAAAAATATGGAGCAAAACGTGCTAAAGAGAGTGAAAGTGAAACTCATAGTCGACAATATGAAGTCCGGCTAAGACAAAACGTAAGAAACGAAGGGAGCAGTTTGCGTCAAAAACACTCGAGCAATATGAGGCCAGGTTGACACAGCAACGTCAGCGATATAGACAGCTGTTGGCGTCAGAAACGTCTCAACAATCTGAAGTTAGTTTCACACAAATCCACAACTATCCATTGTTACTTGGGGGTTAGCATCAGAAACACATGAAGAACGCAAAACAAGGTTGAATAACCAACGTGAGCGTACCCAGCAATGCAGAGCTAAAAATCATCTGCAGGCGTTGCAAAAGTTATGTTATGGATCAATATTGACGTTTAAAAGGGATTGGTAAACGGCGCTGTCGGCTACATCACTGAAAATGTTTGGCCTCAGTTTCATCGAATCCAAATGTACGAAACAAATGTACCGTCAGTTCGAATCGACTTTGGAAGAGACGGCGTACACCTTATTCACTCTAAGATCATACAGTTTCCAGCAACGTTCAATTATGGGATGGGGTGAAAGAAGGATGTTGCCCTTAATTTTGTCATGGGCTTCCACTGTCCACAAAATGCAAGACAGCACTATAGACCACGTAGTTGTGTATTTAGGCTCGAAATTGTTTGAAGAAGGACAAGCTTACGTGGCACTGAGTCGAGTATAGTCTTTGGAAGGATTATGTATTGACGAGTTAGATTTCAACAAACTGACACCTGGTAATAATGAGGCACTAAATGAACTAAATAAAATGAGAAATATTAAGTAAATAAATAAAAAATTAAAAACTTGAAAATAAAATAAAAATAAAATTAAGTTAAACAGTTTTATTGTAAAGCAAGGTCGTTAGAGACGGGCTCTCCGCGCTAGAGGAGTTGGTCGACAGCCTGGACGAGGCCAGGAGGAGTTAGGTGGAGTCTCGGTGCGGCGTGGCCTCCGCCACGCAGACCCACGAGGATCACACCGCTGAACGGGGAAGGGAAAGGGGGCCTTCCAGTCCTCCGCTCACAACGGCGCAGCAAAATGCGAAGAAAAGAAAGGCTGAGCCCCAGCCTACACCTGGGACCTCCAGCGGTGCACCTAGCACTAGTTGGACGGAAGTGGTTAAGCGGGGCAGAGCGAGGAAAGAGGAGGGTAAGAGGGAAAATGAGGGGAAGGAAGTAGAAGGTGGGAAGAAAAAGAGGAAGAGAAGGAAGAAGAAGAAGAAAGGGGCAGGGCGGAGAAGCCCCCGACGGCGCCTAAGACCGGAGGGAGTGGGCCTACAAGGAAGGCCAAGCCGGACGCGATCGCCCTTAAACCCGCGGCTGGTAAGACGTATGCGGACATATTGAGCATGGTCCGCAAGAGCGTCGAGCCTGAGAGCTGAGGGGTTGAATTCAGGTCCGACCGGCAAATTAGATCGGGCGAGGTCCTGCTCGAGCTAGGCAAAGCGTCGGCCGGGGACAGGTCCGCCTTCACAAGTGCCCTAAATAGGGCAACAGGAGGGCGCCGAATCCATCATGTTGAGGCCTGGGCCGCCGCGCTGCGGTACGAAAAGTACGGCAAGGGCTTGGCGGCGGTGCAGAGGTGGGCTGCACTTCGCGTCGCGTCCTCGTACCGCACGGAACTGTCATGCGACTCCTCTTCGGACTCTGCCCTCCACACATTCTTCGAATGTGAAAGATGGAGGGTGGAGAGGAGGGCGGTGGAGGAGATCCACGGTGGCATAACGCCGGACAATATTGTTGGGGTGATGCTACAAAGCGAGGAGGAGTGGATGAGGGTTGCCTCCTTTGTGGAGGCAATCATCAAACGGAAGGAGAGGGACGCCGGCCTCGTGCGCCTGACGCGGGTATAGGGTTGGCGTCCCTCTGGGAGAGACACCAAGGACGGTACTGGACTGCCGCGTAGGGTTCGCATCGCTCTCCTCTGGAGCCTAGCTTAGGAGCCCCAGGGGGGAGGGATGCGGGCCTGATTACGCGGCAGACCGTGGGTCCCCTAAAAAAGGGAGGGGCGCTGACCTTGTGCTTCCGGGTAGAACACAGGGTTGGCCCTCCTCAGAGGGGGAGATTTATTGTCTTGTGTTATTGCATAGGGTCACGTAAACTACCTCCTAACGCCTGGCACCGATGAAAGTTGGCTCCATTCCCCTGTTTGCAACATGCAGATTTTTTCCGATACCCATATGTATTGGTGCGGACAGCATCGCACCAAATGATCAGGCTAATCTTTTTCCGCCTCTCCCTTGTGGATGGCAGTTCTGGAGAATCATAAGGTAAGTATACAGAAGAAGCTATGAAGGCGCCACTTCCCGCATACGGTGAGGTCCGACATGCAGAGGTATGGCAACCGCCACGCGCGGTAACTGACTATAATACATGTCGTGATCCCTCCTATACTTTCAGGTAGTGAACCGTTCCCACTCTTCCCGGCAGTCGCTTGATGCTAGCTCCAGGGCGACATCGAACTTTTCCTCCACAAAGTAACGAAGCATCGCATCTGAGTGACTGAGATTAAGTTGGTAGATCCATAGATGCTGTTATTGGCTCAACTCCACTCTTCCTCTCGCTCTTCATCAATGCGTTCGGCTGACCACTTGGTACCTTTCGACACCGCATTGTTCAGATCGTCCTGAAAATGAAATGCGTCTACTAGGTCACATTGTATTTGTCTCAGTCTTTTTATTAGCCTTTGTATTCAGTCTTTTTATTAGCCTCAGATATTTACAAATACCACTAAATAGCACTTCTATGTTTTAAATATATACATTTTGCTCTATAAATTCTTAAATTACGAAGGAAATTTTATTGAATATCCTATTTCATCTTTCTATCAGTCACGGGAATATCTTTTATCTTCATCGAGGCTTTAGTTTATTGCTCACGGCATTTTGTTTATCTAGTCTAGAACTTATATTTCTTCCGTTAATATCACCACAAAGTCACAATGGTGGTGCACCCGTTTAACTAGATCCCCTTTAAAATATAGAAAATTGTATTAGATTGCTAATTTTGTCATACTTAACCGACCAATTTATTGAAACTGTATTGGCATTTTTGAAAAAGTAGTGGCAAGCCGAGAGTATTTTTAGTTCAAGAAGCAGGACAAAAAATCTCTAGGATAAGTAAAACTCACGAAATTATTCCTATTAACTCAAAATCCGTACTCATAGACTCCACTTCAGATAACTTCTCGCTTTCCTTAAAGTTCAAATTGTTGCGCACACATTATGCACTTCACTTATCCACGGATGAACTCAAAGATAAATCACTTTGTAGCGATCTTTTTCACAGAGTACTTATCGCGTGTACACATGAATTACCAAACTGAAATTACTTTGCTCCCCTGAAAAATAAAGCCCAGATAAAGCACCCGTCTTTTTACACATTGTGCGACTGGGGCTGAAATTTTTTATTTTTTAAAACTCTCGAGGTAATTCATGCATATAATCGGTAGGCAGACTCCTAGGGTTGGCTTTTTATCGCTATTGAGAGACTCTCCAAGGCTGATAATCACTTTAGGCTTGATGTCATAAAATAAAGTATTGCAAAAGTGATTCCCGTCTACTTGAGTGCTGCTTTGCAGATGGTATCTTTTGATTGTTGAGGTACGGAAAGCATTGTCGGGAAATTTTCTCGCAGAGCGTTTTGAGGGAAATAACGTGTCGCTATATAAATTTTGTTTATCCTGTTGGATTTTCATTTAGTTCACAGCTCTTTAGTTTATAGTGCAGAAAGTATATAACCAAATAAATATTATGGTGGACTTTTTATGGTATATTATTAAAAGAGTGAGAAGTCTTCGTTATTTAAATTATTAAATCGAAAGAAACCTATATGTTATTGTATTTTATTGATATGCTGATGACCATTTTGGATAGTGCCCAAGCAGAATGTAAGGCGTAACGAACTGGATTTTAATAAGCTTCGTGAACTTGAGTTATACGGGGGTTGCTATTTATGTATCCGAAACTGACAACACTGGTGTTTTATCACACGGACGCTATTTATTTTATTTACAGTCACTTGAAAATTCTATCTCAGTCAAAAAATGGAACTAGCTCGTGAAAGCTTTCGTGAGAGGATTTACTACGGCTTTCAACGTGGATTATCTCAACAACACTTCATCGATCAACTCACCTCGGCTTTTAGCGATGAAACACCATCTAAAATCGCTGTATATGGGTGTTTACACGTTGACGATGGGCTGCTCGCACGTTGTTCTTATTATTTTTGATGGAAATACGGCAAGAAATTCCCGGATTAAACAGCTAGAACTGAGCAGCCCATCGTCAGCGTGTAAGTACCCTATCACTGGTTTAGTGAATTCAATTGTGGCCGTCATTCGCTCACAGACGAATTTAACGAAGGGCGTCCAAAATCGGTTGTTGTGCCAGAAAATATCGATGCTGTGAGCGAATTGATAATGCACGATCGTTATATGATATACCGTGAGATTGTCGCATCCCTGGGCACTAGTACGACAAGTTTACAAGATTTTACATGAACCTTAAAAAAAGGCTCGTGTCGATTGGTGCAAACAGATGCTCAAAAAAATACAATCGTATTGCGTCAAAACTCGTGTACAACATCTACACAGGTGACAAATCTTGAACCTATGCGTATTAGCCCGAAAGGAAACAGCAGTTGACTGTATGCGTCTTTTAAGATGAGCCAAACCGAAACCTTCGAAACTACAAGCCATGCACAAGAAGAAGAGCCAGGACATTGAACTCTTTTTTATGAATGCTTTAAGATAGACGAAATTGGGCTTATATACTGCGTCAGCCCATATACTGCTATCTTGAAGCGTTCATAAAGAACAGTTCATGTGTTAGTACTCAAGGTCAGTTCATGGCTTGTAATTTCGAAGGTTTTGGCCAAACCTAACAAAAGCTGTTCGCGCAATAAGCACTTTGAAGCAAATGGTCACCTGTTTTTTTTTATAAATGGACATGTGACTAGAGTGCCACTAGAGAATCGTAGAGCGGTAAATTCTAAATGGTATACAAAAGTATACCATTTGCCAAAAGTATTTGAAGAAATAAGTAAACACAGCCAGCGACGCAAGATCATTCTTCACCATGACAATGCCAACTCTCCAACATCGGCCTAAACAACTCAACGTTTGACCTATCAAAATATCGATGGGTCATCTACCATACAGTCCTGATTTGGCACCCAAAGACATAGTAATAAGAATTTATTGAAATGCTATATAAAAAAATTCCAATTCCAATGTCCAATTTTTCATAAATCACCTTTTGAATAGTTGGTGAAACAGGATAATAACGCTGTTTAATGGGCGGTGAGTCCGTTTCGATTACATGTTTCACTTGATTTGTGCAGC
>QYTT01089510.1:98543-140884 GCA_006980735.1 Dasypogon diadema | reverse complement strand
TAAACAGATGTAAGATTAGAAAAGGAAAAAAAAATCGCCTCAAGAAAAACACCCCTAAGGTGGTGGTGGGTCGACGACGACTTGATGTTGCTACTCGGATTTTAATTTCACTTCGAAATTTTTTAGTATTTAAATTTTTTTTCTCTGGAGTGCTTTAATACTATGACAATCTGATGTAGGGGGGAGGCCCTGAAACTGACCTTCGCCTTTTTCTGTGATATCTGACAATTTGTTGGGAAATGCTTCTTTTTTTTCTAGATAAATTTCCAGGGAATTGCAATTTACGGTACTTTGGACATATTCGAAAGAAGAGTTTTTTATTTTTTTTTCTCTCTTACTTTTACGTTCCATGTTGTGTTCACTGTTTTGCACTTCCTCGACACGTAGTTAAGGAACAAAAATGGAAACTGCATAAAGTAAAAACGTTCAGGGAATTTTATCGTTTAAAATTAAATTAAGTGAGAAATTCGTTGTAGTTAGTAAGGAATTTTAAAGAGTGTACTAATTGGGAAAAATGTGAGAAAACGTGAAAAATAAGGGGGAAGGATTCGTCACTAATTTGCAACTCTGAGATTTGAAGCTCCACACGTTAGTTAGAGGCTGGGCTCATTTTCAATGTTGCCGTAGAAAGTGCTTTAATAAATTTTTAGCCGACCATCTTGATAAGCGCGTTAAATTGGTATTAGGTACTAAGCCGAGCACAAATGTATAACTGATAATCATTTGAGCACAAATAAATTTCAGAATGCCGCGTGACCAAGGGCAGATCATTAACATAGAGCTCAAGCGGAAGTGGCCCAAGAATAGAATCCTGCGGTACTCCGCATGTTAATGTAGTTCTCCTTGACAAACTTTTGCTTGCTACATTCTGTGACATAAAAAGCTGACAATACGCTTGATGGTTGATGATGTCAGTTCAAATTCAAATAAAAACTTTTCTAAACAGGATGTCTTGCCCAAGGCTATCGAAAGCTTTTGAAAAATCTAGCAGTCGACTTCCTGATTGTCTTTCAGCAATAAGAAAATGCTCGTTTAAATAGCCATTAATTTATTATTAATGATTTTTTCAAATACTTTTGGGATATAACAGATACTGATAAGACTGAAGTTGGTTAAAACTGATTTTCTGAAATCTACCACAGGGCAACCACAATGATATCCTTGAGGATTAAACATAATTGCTTTGAAGGGTGGTTCGTATTAACTTTCATTTTGTAGTAATACTTTACAGCGTAGAATTTTCTCAAGAAGATGACGTAAAATGCAATAATAATTCCAACACTCACATTTTTGAAGTCGTTTTTTTGATATTGCAGACAGAATTGCGCTGTAAAATGAAATTTTCAAATTATCACGTGAAGTATGGGCATCGAGAATCTTAAAATCCTGAACTAAATTTTTTTATTAATTATTTTATTATTACTTTATGACTGCTACCTGTACAAGTAAATTTTGAAAACCAAAGTAAAAACGAAGCTATTGATGCAACTGGTTGGTCATTTCTGATTATCACCTTCATCAACATGTAAGAAACTTTCCGCATCTCTTTTAATATTTACATCACGTTTTCACTTTTGTGGCAGTAAAACGACGACAAAGTGATAATAAAACTAATTTTGTGGTAGAAATTATGATGAGAAGCTAGGGAAGTTGTTGTGGGAGAAATATGGATGCTTAGATAGTGTTTAAGAAAATTCCAACAGAGTTATAAATATGTGAATTATAAGACGTCAAAGTACTGAGAAATCAACATAGAGAACAAAAACTTCTTACTGATAAGGCTATAAATTTTTTGTTGTTGTTAACAAGTCAAAACAAATTGTCTGTATGAGCATTTTGATAAGAACTGACAAGATTTAGAAAACACTGTGGACAGTTCTGTAGTGTAGCTTGGAATAGATAGAATATGAGTTAAGTGAGTTAAAAACAGGTGTGTAGTAAAATCAGTGTATAAAACATATTATTCAAAAATAAACTACCGGAGAAAGAGCAAGCATTTCTTTCATATCCTCTTGTGCATTCGTGACAGCATTTATTTTACTATTCTTCTAGAGATGGAATTCTTTGAGCTCCTATCGTCTGAAAAATATGGAACTGCCTTTTGAACCCATGAGCCCATGAGCAAGAAAAAAGTAGTAACAAGAACTATTAAAACATCCATAGGAGAGTTAACTGATCTTAGCTTTTATACAATTTCTGACTGATTTAAAGCCAATGCAATTAAAATTTATATGAAAAAACCGAGACATTGGTTTCAGTGGTGTTGGAATATTTTAAGGAAATCCAAATTTTTCAAACAGAGGAACGGAATCGGTACATTTAAAGATAACAAAGTCGACGACTCTAAAAAATTTACTGCTCTAGAAAACTTTTCTTACAACATTTAACATTATTCTTTGCCAAAATAGAGACCCAATGATTATGATCGGGAGTTTACATTAGCGATTTCATCTTTAGAGCGCTTGCTCCCAGGAATCTGTGTTAAAAGAAGAAACTCATAGGTCTTGAGTTTAAATTTGGTGAAATTTCTACGAATCTATTTCTTTGAATTTCTTTTAGGAACTGTAAGAAATTTTGATATATTGAGGGTTCCTTATGCGCTCCATAGAATTCCATGAAGTCCAGTAAGGCTTGGGGTGTTTTTTATTTGGTTTACCACAAAGCTCTGTCCAATTCTTAGATAAAAATTCTTCTACTCCTTCCGTGGTACTCTCGTCATTCGAAAAGTCTCTGCCGTCTGAGAAATTTTGAAAAAATCAAAACAAATGGAAATTAGAAAGTGGTGATACGTCTAAAGAATTAATTTTGTCTTATTCAGATCGGTTAATTGTTGATAGTGTCTTTTTCCGTAATCAGGTTTTCTCAATTTTAATAGATAGGATTTTCCTTGTGCCACCAATAATCTAGTATTTGTCTTTTTTGGTATTGAGGAAACTGAGAAGAACAATACTGAGTTACCTAGATTGGCTATAGACTTTTCTCTTATAATTGTCGATGCTAAAGAAGGGTCTTTTTCCAACATCCCAAGAATGACATTGTTATTTACCTACTCTGTTACAGTAACTGTATCAAACATTCCAGTAGAGCAAGGATTTTTTGGCTACTCAAGGCAGTCTTTTCAAGCCGGTTAAAATGAGGTTTCTCTAATTTGTGGCTTCACTAGAGGCATTGGTATCCAATCAGCAGATTTAGAAACATTCAACCAAGGTAGTTTTCATTAAACTGCGAGGTCATTGGCATATTGTATAGTAAATTTCGTACTTTAAAGGTTACTAATAAACATTGTGAATGCAGGTGAAATATTTCTCAGGTTAAATTATTTCTCAAAATTCATTCCTTGAGCAAAATAAACCCTGTGAAATGAATCTAATGGAAATCAAAACAGAATTCCCCCAAATTGGTTCTTCTTGAGATCTCAAATTCAAATTCAGTTTCAAATAAAGGACAATCAGTTCCTAGGGATGGTTAGACAGATACTCCTATCATAATACTCTCCAACTTGATAACAGATTCACCGGTTGTTAGTTTAGCCATCAGGGTAAGTAAATAGAAACATAACTATCCTTAACTGTAGAGAGCTGAAAGAATTCCACAAAGTTGCATATCTTGGTATAGGGTATGAATGCATAGAGTGAAATTTGAATTGCACATTAATTTGGTATAAGGATAAAGTTCCCTTAAAGAGAAAGGGGGAACCCTTTGGTCAATTGTTGATGATTGCCACTCAAGTGCAAAGTACCAAGACGACTATATTTTAAGTGAAAGCAATCTAGAAAAGACAAAGCAAAAAAAAGCCATCTGAAAAGGAATAAGTTAAGAAAAAATTGATGCTGGTAGACTCATGAATAGCAGCCTTTTTTTTCGTAAGGATTAGTATATGGGAAATAGTAGGAAGGGGATTGTACAATAGAGAAATTGGGTATAAAATATCGTGGAATAAAAAACTGAATTTCATCTTACGCTTTTCTACTCTATTCCTTTTTGGAAAGTAGGTTGCGTACACGGCTCCTATTATAACAAACGGAGAACTCCTTCATTCCATCACTAGCCTTCGCGATTCCAACGTAAACTAAAACCTAATTTGAAAATTTCAAACACTTCATATATAATACTAGGACCACCAGACAGGGAGGGAGAGGGAGAAAGAGTAAAAGAGAGAGAGCTCACTGTTGTTAAGCGAAAACAAAACTCTCTTTTTCCCAACCTAAGTTTGTTAGAAGAGCTATCGTCCTAGAGAAGCGCGCCAACTTCCAATTTCTATGGGTTTTAATATATTTTCCAGGGACTGCGCAGGCATTGAACTACCATCACCTCCAGAAGTGTAAGAATTCAGCTCCTTAGATTGGGCTTTTTCGAAGAAGAACAGAGTCCTACATGCATGCAATTGTGCCACCCACACAATCACCCATCGCTCTAAGGATGAGAACATATTTTCGGAATCTCAGTGTGGAAATTTATTTGTTGTTCCTCTGTATTCAGTGTTGTTGTTGTTGTTATTATTGTAGCAGCCAAAGTGCCGCACCCCACCCCCAGTCCCTGTGTGTATATAACATTTTTCGGTTTTGCGGAAAAAAAGGATTTTCCTCTGGAGTACATTTCAGTACGTCGATGGGTTTCATGTTGTAGAAATCGTCGTGTCCTGTGATAATTTGATTAGAGGCGTCAGCATAAAGTAGACACCGACACTAATTTTCCTTCCTGTACGTATCCGTTTTTGACGTTATTCAAGTGTTGTTGATTCGGATTATAGCCCCGTAACTCGTTCCGATGAGCACAGTTTTTCCCAATTTCCTCTGGTGTTTTTGTTTGTTATCAACTTTTGTTCAGTTTTACTAAAAAAAAATTTCAACTGATTTCCCAGGCGAAATTGTAATTTGAAAGGGATCGAAGTACTGCAAACTGCAAGAAAAAAAAAAACAAAGACGAACAGGAAAGAGTGCTTAGTACAGAGAAGATCGACAGTGATGAATACTAAGGATTCGGGGATTATGTGAATGATTGATTGATGCTGTCTGAGTTGCTTTCTTTCGCGGTGCTTTCTCGTGGTGATTTACCAGTCTGGCAGGTTATCCTGCCGGCTTATCCTACACCAAGGAAAATTGTATTGTGATGTGCACCGGATACAGAGTACAAAGTGGCGTTTTGTGTTCCATCTAATGCTAATGTCGAGCTATGGAGGAAATTTGATAAATGCTGTCATGGTGTACTGGTGGAAATCTCTGTAATTGATCCTTTCACATTATGCTCATGTTATTAGTGCATCTATTATTACTGTTGAAGCGTGTGTGAATATTGTGTCAATCATGCTGGATATTTTACGGACAACCAGTTGGATTCTTGCCATTATGTCAGCTGCAGCTATGCCAGAGATTCCAACAAAAGGTAATTTTGACAAATTTGTGTGCATATTATTTCATTGACGTGGGTTTGGATTGTTTGGGGTAGTTACTCTCAACAAATAGAGATAATTTTAGGGTAGTAAAATTTTAAGATACTCCTGGGTTAATAGAGGCAATCAGAACAACATTCAACTCCACGGACAAAGCACAAAACGGTTATAATTTTGAAAAATGTGTTTCAGTTGTACGTGACGCGTTGAGAACTTAGGGATTGTTTTTCTTAACGTCACACTAGACATTGGGAAAAGAAACCAATTCATGTTCATATTTCTGAAGTGTAGCACCAATTCTGTGTCCGTCCATTGGTCTGAAATCGATTAAAAAAAATACTATCACGTACCAATGAATTGGAGTTGTTCATTTGCTCTCGAGATTTTTACACACGTATCCTGTCGGACAGGCAATAAGTTTACATTTTGGAACAATAAAGCCATGAAATGTTAGCTGATATTTGGCTACAACGAGAAATATTAAGGGTTTTTGTTTTTAGGGTAAATTCGAAGATTCTTAGAGTTACTATGCTTCGAAACAGTTAAGGCAATTGACATTAAATTAGAACCTTCTTGTGGAACGTGTAAATCACGTAGAAGGACAGTTGAGATATATAGTTCATTGTATTTGAATTCTCGGTTCCATTTGTAATTTGGGTATAGTTCTAGAAGGACTGATATTCTTTTATGACGCACTATCTAGAAGGTGTATTATAGATGTTCTACACTATCCATAAACTGTTATAACAATCCGATGTTCTTGAAGTAAGTAAGTAAAATCAAGATCTACAAAATATAGGCCACCGCAGTCAGGAGATATTTTAAATATTTTTGGAGTGCCTCAGTTTCAGTCCAACATTGCTTTTAATCCACAAGCAGTAAAGTGTATTTTTTCTTGCGCGGAATTATTGCGTTATGCTGATGGTATTAAAATATTAGGTTTCGTTGTTTTTCTTTAAAAGAAGAAGTCAGAATCCAATTATATAGATCTGCATACAATGCACAATAAAAGGGCTTATAGGCAGCCGGCACATTTTTAACAACAAACATTAAGTTTAATCCTTCTCGTGTTTCAAAAGTCGTATATTTTGCGATTTGGATAGCTTCGGGCATGTTATCGATTTTATGAGGTATTGTCCATCGATGATCGGGTCGAGATTCTTAATAGTTACATTAACCCTTTCGCTCTTAATGGGTTTATATGTGTCCCATGAAATATATAAAAAAAATCCTATTTATTTTAAGGAATATTTACTTAATAGAAAACAGTAAGTAAAAAAATAGCGAAATTTAGAAAAAATCGGCTGTACGTGGTTAACGCTAAGTTACTTCTAGTTAAGCGCAGGTTTTATGAAAGTAGGTTTGATCTGCGTTCTCCGATTAAAAAGATATGGAGTAATCTGCGAAGTGCTAGTGTATATGGGAATGTTAAAGGGAAGTCCGACAACTAACACCTCCTCCCTTATTTCTTCTATTCCTTTATTTCGATAGAGGTTGATTGCAGTTGTTTTGAACCACAGCTTCATTCCTACTATTCTTTGATTGTATACCTCGACCTATCATAGTCTCATTATATTGCAGTAGCTTGTAGTGTATCACTTTTTAGTAGTTTCGTTCTGCCTGATTGCAAATGTCACGAATGTCACATGTACAAAAAGTAAAAACAATAAAAAGTAAGTAATAAAAAGTAGAAAATGATGAGGGAAAGTTCAGAGCCTTGCGGCATTCCAACATTAATAAGAAATAATGATGCCATCTAGTCGGATAAAAGTAGAACTGTCAGTAAACTCTCAATTCAAATAAGAATGGAAGGCCCAATACTAGAAACTTTAACGTTGAACGTCCAGCACTAAAGGACGTTGTACAAAACTATAAATGAAAACGTACTGCCTACAGTTCTTGTTTCCTTCGCCTTAATAATGCCATCTGACAGAAATTTGTTCTGAAAATGATTTACGGGAAGACCCATCAGAAGTGAAATTGCTTCTCTGCCCCCGAATCCCAATAATTGACCCAGTGAAATTCATTTTGTTCATTTTATCTGAACAATTCAAACAATATTTTGCTTTATTTTAGGAAATGGGCTGTCAGAAGGAAATGACTATTAAGTTCCGAAAGCGCTAGTTTGAATTTTAGACAATTTTTTGCTTTCTACGACGCGACAACGTCAAGTAGAGAATTATAAAATTCATGCTATAGGAATAGAAATTATACTCCTACTAACAGAATCCAAGGTTTCAAGGATTTTTTCTATACAAATATTGTATTAAAGACCGTCCAAAGAATACTGTGGTTGGTTGGGATAGCGAAAGATCGAATGGGTTACGTAGGATGACGTTAGACAACGAAAAATTTAGAAGAATATGATACTTTTGTTGAAAATCAAATTTCACCTGCGTGCACCCTAAAAATAAACATTTGATTCATTCTTGTTTCCACATCTTTTTGTCGGTGTGGAACAACAATCTAACCACAGGACATTTATAGCTTATAAACCCATTAGAGTAGCCGCCACCTAATTCTGTCAATTCCTATAATTTCCAGTTAGAACCATTTAACCTACCACCTATTTTCGTGTTAGCTGTCGTCTCGCGTAGAGCACGCTATGCAATGACCCATTATAAAACTGCCTATCACCGGGAAAAAAAACTATTGCAGGAAGTCCAATTTCATTCATTTCCTTTGGTAGTAAAGCGTTCCTTTCATTATGACGACTCCAAGGTTTAAGAGAGCAAAAAATAAGTGCACGAAACTTCCACCCCCACGGCCCACACCATCATTTGCCCCTCATTTAAATATTTGGAGAATATTTTGTGCCCAGACCCCAAAAGTCCAGTGTTCCGCGTTCCGGGAAGACGTCTATAAATCAAAAATCAAATTGTTATAAAATGATGATTACAAAATAATTATCTGCAAATTTCTGGAGAAGCCGACACTCTAGGTACTCATCAGTCTGTGCTGGCCGTGCGATTGCATGCAAAATCGTAATTTAGATATCCCGCGCGCCGTTGTAATATTCTGAAGGCTCAGGTGTTTCTGTATACCCCAGCCGTTCACTAGAGAAAATTTCACCCGGAAAATATTTAAAAAAAAAAAACAAAAAGAGAAAAGTTTTCACCAGGTTTTGCAGAAGAGTTTTTTGGGGTACTTGACCTACCTGCTCCCCATCTAGCCTATTATGCTGTCTGCACTGAAAAGGTTCTTGTGTATGTGTGTGCATCTGTGAAATAGTAGAAAAAAGTATTTTTTCAGGGAGATAGAAAGGCATAGGCAATGTATGCATCTGAATCCTGTCGTAGGACTCACTACCCCCTTTGTTGTTTACAGAAGGTAAAACGACTGAAATGCTGGGTACCGAGCTCTCCGACCCGACCCTTAGTTCTTTTTCCAATTAAATATGAAAAATTCACCGGTGTTTACGTGAGATCTGGGCGAATTAGAAAACATGAAAAGTCTGTGAAAATTGCCCTATTGTTTACCACCTGCACTTGCAGTTTAATAAATTTTCTGTAGCTGCAGTTTGGGTTCAACCACAAATCGGATTAAAGTTTTAAGATTTGTTGCTTGCCACGAGATGTTGGAGGTTGAAGGTAAGGTACAAACAATTGCAATTGTACTTCACGTACACCTATATACTTTTGTTTTTGGTTGGATGGGAAAGGGCGCGAATAAGCAGAATTTTGGAGGGTAGTGATTTTATTCGTTAGTGTGTAAAGCATTTTCATTGAGCAGTTTTCTTATGCTTTTGTTTCTCGGTGCTAGCAGTTTAAGTTGAAGAGGTATTTGAACCTCTACAGTAGAGGATTTATACTACTGATGAATTTCGTAAGGGTACTTCTGTATTATTAAGTGTTGACTATATCCAGATTAAAATTTTATTCTGTTTATGAAGCCAAAATCTCGAAGATAATCCTATTATGTAACAGTCAGTGATATAACTTTGGCGTAAGTTGGGGAAAGAACAGCAAAGGGAACAAGAGCTGACATGTAGTATGAAAATCCTGGAGGTAGTTAAGTTGAAACAATTTTTGTTATCCTTAAAAATGAATCTTCGGCCACGATTTTAGATTGAAATACTCAGGGAATATTGGAGTTTAATTGGGTGGAGCAATTATTCTGTATCAGGGTAGTGACCACAGTTCATAATGCTGGGACTGGAAATCTTGGTAAGAGTGAAGCCATCTACAATTGTTTGCACTCTTGAAGTGAAGCGGCAATTTTAGGAATCTTACATTATATCGGAGAGAATCAGTCTGGATAATTATTTAAACGGTCTGACAAAGATGGGTGTTTCTCGATCTGTTTAGTGGATGGCTGAAAATAAAGGACTCTTGAACTCTTTATTTATTTTATTTATTCCTTTCATTTATAATGTGACACAGGTAAGATACGAAGCTTTTTTGTTACTCTGCGCAGTGGTGTATTAAGCCTAAAGCCTAAAAGTGAATAAGGGGCCGTATTATGAATGTCGATTGTCGACTGTCGATTGAAATCGACTCCTCAATAAAACCTGAATTAAAAAATGTGCAAAAGCCTTTGTTCTTGATTCCAATTAATTATCATTAAAGGATTATATTTTCCGAATTTTTCCTAAAATCTTTGTCCTAAGTTTAAATATATTAACTTGTCGATTTCAATCGACAGTCGACAATCGACACTCATAATACGGGCCAAGGACTATCATTATTACGAGGTGAAATATCCTCAATCATCCCGATTGGATGAGATAAATATATCTGAACATCGTCAGTATATATGAGAAATAATTAATAAAAACGAAAAGTGACAACGGTCCTAAACTATATCCTTGTGGAACTCCAATATTTACAGGCAGAAGTCCAGAAAGTTTATTGCATCGAGGAACTTTTTGTTGTCAATTGCTTAGTTAATACAAAATAAGTTTACAAGTTGATATAGATACGTAGAAGTTATGATTCATCATACTTAGAGGCAGTTAATGATTTACTTTTTCAGATGCCTTTGAGAAATACAACAGATCAAGCAGCACGCACAAATCATTATCAAATGAAATATGAATACTATTAGAAAGGTATTAGGGGGGGGTCCTATTTTTAAAAAAAATCGGCAAAAATCTAGTCTTACGTATCCTGTCAATAGTCAATTCTTCAAGGCTGTTGTTACCATAAAGGCCTTTTCTAAAAATGAAATCAACCCCCAAGAGATCTACCACATAGGCAAATATCTTTCTGATTCATAAACTGCTTTTCCAACAGACAGACGATACATTGCCCATTTTCGTGAAAACTTCCAGCCACAAAAAATTCTATCAATTAAGTGTTATCAAAACTCCTCAAATCCTTTTCCAGAACTGTGTTTTTCATGCTAGCAAAGGGATGTAAATTGTAAATATATCGGCAACATGTCGAACAAAGCTCTCATATCCCCCCAATCACTCCGTCTCCGTCGGTGAAAAGCTCAAAATAACATTGACAAGAGTATTGTAGACTCCACATGTAAATTTAGTGCAGTTTTATCAGCACAAGAATATTCACCGATAAACAGAATAAATCAATAAAAATTAAAAAAGGAGTAAAATGAACAATTGGTGGGGGGGGGGGACGATGGGGGCAAACTCCCAATCAGTTAACTTTGCGTGAACCGAATTAGTCCTGGCTTTAAATCACTGGGAATAAAGCAGTCCGGGTCCTTTGACGAGAGCAAATAGCTAGCAAATCCCTTTGATGTGTTTACTTTTGAATTAAACCCCATAAAAAGCTAAAAATCAACATTTTCACGTAGAGTACTCTACGCCCAAACCGAAGAGTTTGCTCTCCGCATTAAATCTGGGATATTCGCTTCGATGTTGACTCATATTTCAGTCCCAGTCGGGTGGCATGTCCTATAATTTATCCTATTAACTTTATTTATATCAGACACTCATACAAAGTCAATTTTGCGGATAATCCCCGGGAGGGGTATTGGTTCAAGGTGAGTCATTTTTCTTACTCTACTGTCACATAGTTACAGTTTTTGGCATAATTTAGGACGAGACAACCAATAGAAGCGAATTAGGTAAACAAACTCTGGAAATAAAGTTTCACGTGTATTTAACACGCACCCAAAGGAAGGCAATTATTTAGCGACAGACAGAGCATCGTACCAAAGAGGGAAAAAAACCTCCGAACCTCGAGAAAATCCATAGCTGGATATACTGGGGCTGGGAGGTTCTAGTTTACTCAATATAATATCGGGTATCGTGACCCGGAGCACAGAGGGTTCGATGCCATCACTTGTACCGAACTGATACTATAATTCTCGTCGGGTGGCTATAAAAGACCCAATTAATCGCCCCTTAATGATTGCTGTTAGATGCCTAGACGAGTAACTACCGATGGGGGTAATGCATGAAATAGGGTTGCAGGGCCGTTCATATGCGGCAAAGCTCTTTTCGGGAGGACCGCAAAAATTCGAGAAATGCCACTTAGGGGGGTGAAGCTGCATTGCTGTTGTGGATTTCTCGTCCGATTACTGTTGTGCCCTCGTACGCGTACCTAACTAGGCAGCAGCCTCTGTGCTTTAAAGTAAATTTTTAATTATTTCAGTTAAGGTACTCCCCGCAACAGTGTGTACACTAGGTGAATGTATCCCCAATAGCTTTTTGCCGGATTCAATTAGGCTCGTGCTTGAGCATGAATCTTTAAGGGTGCGAGATTCAAATAAAAAAATGAGAAGAAAAAACAAAAGTTTTTTATACCCCAAACTCCCTCTCTGGTTGGTTTGCCCGGAAATTTGGGGGATGAAGTCCTTAATTTCGACCGATTGGATCGGTGCGATAAAATATGTAACAGAGCCGAGAGGCCTGAACCCTTTTTGCGGAAAAAAAAAATGAACAAGGAACTGGATTCAACACCGAAATATTAATTTTTGCTTTTATTTCGGTAGTTCAAGGGGAGGCAGAGTATCGACGAAGGCCGAATAATGCGTCAGGGGAGAATTGAAATTCGGCAGCGCTTTTTGATTTGATTCCGACTTCATTTCATTCGAAAAGGGATTGCTTTGCTCGTTTCCCACTTGCCTTACTCTGTTGGTTGCTAGACCATTCCCAGAAGTCGATGGGTGAGTTAATTGGTTTCTGTGATATTTTTAATGACCTTTTCCAGTAACAGTTGGCGAGAACTTAATTGAAAAAGGATATGACGATTCGATTGTACTCTGCTTAATGGATAATTTGATTAAATGAGGCCGAAAGCGTCTCTGGACTAATTGACCAGTGTAAGGGAATTGTTAAAGGTCCGATAATGGGCCTTAATTGAGCCCTCCATTGTCAGTTTTATAGAAAACTTTCTATTTCATGGCTTTAATGAGGTTTCGGTTGAGTCTAGATAAAACTTTTAAATTATCCTGCCACTATTCAAATTCCAGTAATCGAACTCTATCTTGTTGAGGATGGCGTTAAGTAAAACATCGACAGAAATCCCGTGAAAAGATTCCCAATAGCGAGGCCCAATAGGCAACCATTGGAAAGGAAGAGTGAGGTGAGATACTGTTGGGGATTGGCTGGATCAGACCTGTATTATAATACACATATAGGTACAATTCTAGTCAGGACCCGCTAGACATTCTAGATGACCAAAAGGTTCTCTAATAATAGAATTCTTGATCTGAATATTGAGGAGATGAGGCATTCCAGAATACATCAGGTATTACACTAAAGATTTATCCCACAACAGTTCTGAAATAAATAGCATAGATACATTCATTATAAGGCTGTATTCGCGCTGTAAGAAGGATGAAAAATGTCAACAACCTAATCTCGGGTAATTTGTACACCCGAATTCTCTCTATTATAAATGTGTGCTCTGAAATGGTTTTACCCTCTGGAGACTTTCATCTAGTAAATTGTTGATACAGGATGAACCGAGTGTACCTCTAACTTATCATAGCACTCATCTAGAAGAATTACAACTTTATAACTAGGCTGGCGACCTAGGAAAAATGCAGAGGCAATGTTCCCGCCGATCTAATGTCCATCACCCTTACCTGGAGACTGCTTAAAATGGTTTTCCTATCTGTACCCAGCTTAAAGATATGGACAATGCAGGATTCTATTAACAATAAAACGTGCAGCTATTTCAAGCAAGTAACTGTTTACCGCATGCTGAAACATATAAATAACTTTAAATTCAGACACGGCTACTTATACACGTTGCTTACCCCGATTATCGGGATTATATCTGGATGCGAAACTTGAAATTATAATACTGTGCCCTCCCCCCACCCATGCTGTTTTGTTAAGATATTCAAACTATTAACTTTCTCGCTCCCTTTAGCTTCTTGATGGTTGAAAATTGGTATTCTACAGGAGTCTGGTTTGGGACCTGTTTTCATTGCAATATGTGACTAAAGGCACTACTTTTATTGATATCACTTCTGTGCTTTGTCTTAGTACAACCATTAGAGCGTATTATTAGTAACTGCCTTACAAATAATCTTTCTGTACTATCTACTGCACAAGATGCCGGAATATTCGCTTACTTACTGAGTTTCTGCATCTGCAAATTGTGAGAAATTTTCGAATGAAACATGCTCATCAGAGGATTATATCATTCTAAAAAACGCAGCTCTGTGATATTAAAATTGAACATGTGACACAAATACACCTTTTGGGCACTTTCTTTTAAACTTTTAAACCCTTTTAAGTAGGTACAATATTATTTTATCAATTTTATGGAAAAAAGGGAGCTTAACAGGATTTATCTTCGCTCGGGTGCTTCTTCACAACCATCAAGAGCTGAAGAAATATTTTTCCATTCTCAAAGTTTTTCCTAGAAGTTATTAGAATCGATTTCCTTTCGAATACTTTCGCCCAGACTGGTGTAATAGAATGAAAGTATTTACGTAGGGGCTGAATTCTCCTGCTTTCCTCCCTTGCTGTTTAATTTTAAATTTTCGACAGAAATAGGATACTACTTGGGAGGATTCGTACTCCTGTAGCGCAGTGGGAAATGTTCTGATTACGGAATAAGTGCCAAAATCCGTACAACGAACTGATTTTAGACGATGGGACGTGGGACAGCC
This sequence comes from Dasypogon diadema, assembly GCA_006980735.1. NCBI lineage: Eukaryota > Metazoa > Arthropoda > Insecta > Diptera > Asilidae > Dasypogon > Dasypogon diadema. Next base: position 126,456 of record QYTT01089510.1, on the reverse strand, counting down.
AGAAAGGATGGCATGAAATTTTTAACATTTCCTTAGCCGTCGATACTTTTACCATACTATGTCATGGGTAAACTCTGCAACCATTTTCGCATGGCTGCCGAGTAAAAACTTGTTGAAATTTTTAAGTGAATTGATTTCTAGTTTTTGCTGTTGCACGAAGTCAGTGAACCAGTTTTCGTTCCAGTTTTATTTTCGCTTTCTGTCCAATCTTATTGCAGCCACCACCACCTCCAATCCGCCCCAGAACATAATGACTGAGTTCAACTTGAAAGTTTGCCAAAAAGTACCCTCAATAAAGTTTTAAATTCCTTTTATGGCTCCTTGAGCAGAATTCATTTCGCTCATGAAATTCGAGGTTTTGATGACTTGTGCATGCGGACCTGGATTTAGTTGAGGAGTCTCTGGGCCAGGCAATAATGATAAAGTGATGAGCAGGAAAAATGGTGGGTGAAATGCATGTTATAAATTACTTCCTCGAAATTACCGCAGAAACTAGGCTGGCAATTGGTGGTGGGGGGGGGACGAGAAACCGGTGGTTGTTGCAATTTGTTAAATTACACTCGTGCCGTAATTGTGTTTTTTGTCTTAATGCCGTTAATGCAGTTGAGTAATTGAAAGAGGAAGTTCGCAACATATTTGCAGTTTTAAGTCCATCTGCAGGAATTATATGGTCATGAATGGGGTTCTGTAGATACCCAGCACCTCCATGGGTTTCATGACTCACTGGGTTGTGCAAGATACAGTCCAAATATGAGATATAAAATCAAGCAGTCCATATATCATAAAAGTCATCATAAATTCCCCTACCATTCTGTTGCGTGGTTGGGCGCATTTGCAATCTCAACAGGAGTGGGTTTGAACATGGGCCCAGGAAGGTCACCTATCATCGGAGCTAACGTCTAACTCAATGTCGTAATAAACTCTGTCAAGTGCCTACCACTGCAACTCAGGTACACTTGAAGTATGTCCTTTTCAATTCTACGGAAGGCAGTCAGACCACCCAGGGGGTAAATAACTTTCTCAGCTTGACGGGTCTACTGTTGCTGTTTATATTTATGTTGTCCTAACGTCCATCTGCTCCACCCAGAAGGCTAATTTCTTGTGTGGTAGCAGTTTGGCCAACCCTCCTTTCCACCCTGTTTACTTAGCAATTCGTGTTCGTTACATTGGCATTCCTCTCAGGGAGTTCTCAGTTCGTATCTCATGTCCATAATTCGGGGTTAAAGTGTGTCTTAGCCAAATATTTAATTCCACGCTGCGATCTTTTGATTTCCATCCCTTGCCTATGTGGAACGCTCGAGTGGAACATTAGGTTCTGGCATGCCGTGCAGGACACAAATCGGCATTTCTACACACATTCAAAGTTAATGAGTCACGAGATTTTTATCTCCTTAATGAGACTTGATTGACAGCACTTTGCGTAGCTTTACGAAGCCCACAATACAATCCCACAGTTCCGAAAAGGACGAGGCGCACAAAAGGGATTTCAGTTCATTGTGTATTTGCTTTTGGCGGGAATTACACTTTTTGATAACAAAATACGCACAGTGTAACAGCGGTAGTGGCAGCTAGAACCGTCTATTTTGGTCGTGATTGGCATTCCAAACCGGGTCCGGACAGAACTGGGTTTACGTAGTAATTAAAGAAAAAATACAACCCGACGGACTCGCTTAATTGGATCGTGTGGAGTAAATTTAGGAAGTTTTCCTGGCAGGTTTACTTATAACTTTATGGCGCTGCTGTGAGCTGGTGGTAAAAAGGCCCAGTGGCTGGATAGCTGATATAACAGGTGTTTCATGATTCTACTGTTAATAAATTATTCACCCCAAGACGTGGAGCACACGTGGCTAAATTATTTGGTGGCACTGGCCTTAAATATGTGACTTGATTAAATATGATTTTGTGATTTTACCTTGGAAACTATAGGCTTCGCCGCTTCGGGCAAGTGTAGAATGTATACAGAGAAAAAGGATTCAATGACTGCTTCACTGAACCGATTTCTCATTATTTTTTGTAATAAAGCCCGGCATATTGTAAGTTAACTTGACTAATTAAGTAGAAAGGATAATCTTTCAATATATGGGACTGCTATAGAATTTTCTAGCATCAGTGTAGAAAACTTTTATGACCAATAAGAACTTAGTGAGCTTTTTTTTCATATTTTAACCCTGCAGTTTCTCGTTATGTGAAGGCACACAAAGGTTTCTTTGGATTTGAGTAAAATAAGGCGATCTTACATTAGTGTGACCTATTTAAGGGGTTGCATAAATTGTAGTGAAAATTTCTATCTACATTACTGTACAAACCTTTTTTTTTATAATTGTTCGTTTTCTCATTACGATGATTAGATTTTAAAAAGAAAAGGCTAGAGATCTTTCCCGAAACGTTTTACACAAATCAGGAGAATGCAAGAGCACTAAAAATACAACTTTAGATGCTATAACATATGTTAACACTTTGCAGAGGTTTAAGAGACTTATTTCAACATCAGACATACATACATAGAATTCGCGATAAAATAGTGGTCAGAAATAAACAATTTATGCTCCGGGGTATCGATACTTGATGCTATCGACTCTGCTATACTTACTGCCCCTGTACAAATAAATGATTTAAATTCTAGTCTGTTTCTGTTACTTCCGCCTAAATCATGCGATGTACAGCAAGATACAAAACCTTAAGAAAAAAAAGGAATTGTTCAGCTACGTCAGTCCCGTACACGTACACTCCTGCCCTCGCTCCCTGAGACTTTCGTCTATTTCCGAAATTAAAAGATCCTCTAAAAGGAGAACGATTTGAAAAGGTAGAGGAAGGATTGCGACGAAGCAGATTTCGGTTATTGAATATAAGAAGTGCCTCCGAAAGTGAACGGATTGTTGGAAGAAGGTTGAGACTCTAAAAGGGAAGTATACTTTGAAGGCATCATCATAGCAATTGACTAGAATTAACTCTTCTTCCTGCTACAGCACAAGGTGGGATATTTTCCGGAAAGACGCCAAACAATGCAACATACGCCAACATTTTTAAAGGAAATAGGATTTTTTGGGGATGGCAGTAAGAGAGCAGGAAAATTTTACAGATTTTAAACACTCCGCATACAGAATTAATTATGAAATTGTAGCAGCTGAGTAAAAGCAATATAAATAGACACAAAGAGAGTTCTAATTTAAGAGTATAAAAAAATAGCACGATAGTACGGCACGTTGAAAAAGAGTGCAAATTACATCTCTGAATGAGGTCATCTTGCTTGGAGGGAGTATATATAAAGTGCTTCCCTACCAATTACTACTTGCCAGGTTTAATTTTCTTTCCATCCAACACTTCGTAATTTTCCAGATTTTACCGACTTGCATTTCACCACCTTTTAATTCTTAAACAAATTCCATAAAGGAAGTAGTGAATGTGAAAATTCCAACACAGGGATATCCTCAGCATCCTCGGGATCATACATAATTCCACTGAGAAAGTGCATTGGCAAGTCTTTTCTCCCGCATATATTTATAGGAAAACTTCGAAATTAACTGTATGCAACATTAGCACTTGGCTCAGAGTTAACTGTCTGGTGTACAATATACAGGGCAGGGGCCCTCCCAAAGGGAAGGCACTTTCGTTGGAAATTATTCATTCGGAGCCGGGGGATAGCAATTTAATCAGAATTACGACTTACCCTGGCCGTTGATGCTGAAATATTTTAATTAGAACTTTCTGGCCACATTCTCTTAATTTAAACTTGCTACAGCTGCCCCTGATACTGCATACGTTTAATGAAGAATTCATAAGGAAGCAAGTCGAAGGAAGTTCAGCCCTTTATGGATGATGCTGTACAACCACCTAGTCCCAGATCTGGTGCCCCAGACCCTGCAGACCCTCTACAGATGTTCCGTAAGAATAAGGTGGCCAAAAAATCTTTGGAGATTTGGTGGTTAGCACTTTTCCACCCCTGCATACACGTATAACAACATTATTACGAGGCGCAAAGGAGTAAAAGCTCACCATTGTTGAATGCAGCGAATCGGTGTCCAGGATAGCATACAAAGGGGAGATGTGAGAAGTAGACCTGAATTCTGTACCATCTAATGTTACTGCTGCTGCTAAATGTAATGTGGTTTTGCTGGCGAACGTTAATTCCATAAAACACAGAATGCAGGGCACCATTTAACATTTCCCATCCTGAATAAACACCCGGAACGGTGAGCAGTAGTCGAGTAGTCTGCGCTTAAATAAAATGGGCCCCAGATGGCTTTTATATGAAATAAAAGGAGGCAGAGGAAATGAGTTAAACGTAACTGCACGAATTGAGTCGCCGGAGATCCTACAATCATCAGTGGTGGAGCTGGATATAGAAAGTCCTCTCGTCCCCCCTAAAAGTAGTTAGGTGTCCTATTCACCTAGTTTCCTCCTTTCGCACACTGTGCGGGCCCAATGAAGCACAACTTGAAAAGACCCCGTAGATACACAAATAAATGGCATTATATACCTACACTGGAAGCATGGAGGAAGAGGAAGGAAATCCGTGTGTCCTTTCAGGAAGCAAAAGCAATTTTCTCCTGGTTCTACTCCAAGGAACTTGTGTGCTCTGCAGAGAATTGAATTTAACGCTTTTCTTCTGATACTCGATACCTTTCAGTTTCCAATGGAACTCCAAAGTAACCCAGCCATCGTTTTCGCACCGTCAGACCATCAGCATCCACAAAAATGAGTGAGTTGTGCTGCTCGGTGCGAAAATACAGTCTATCACTCGTACCACCAATTTCCTGGAGAGATCCAAGGAGCTGCTCAAACCGTTGGGGATAAACTCATAAATATATGAGGGAAGGGAGCAAGCTCAAGCAATTGTGAAATTATCCCCTCAGGACGAGGGGGGGATTCGATCCCAACCTATTTTATGTTTGTGCTTTTTTCCTTATATTTGTGCTTTCGATCCTTTTCCACGGTACACGATTATCTTCATCCATTTCTTTGATATGTATGAGCTCTCAACTCCATTCCTCATCATCCGCCCTTGGGCTCTTTGTTGTTTCTTTTTCCCGCTCCTTTACTTCCGCACTAGGGTTATATTATCCGAAGCGGTTGTTGTGTACAAATATTGTGGCTTTGTTGCCCTTTGTTTTTCACCCCCTCAGAGTCAGCTTCACCTTTCTTGTGATTCTTCCAAACAAACGAACATCAAACAGACAAATGAGTATACGCAAACTTGGGTACGCACACCTCTTAAAGGTAGGCAAACGAGAATTTTCGGTACAGATGTAGACGCCGGAAACCTATACCTTATACCCATCCCCACCTTGTGCTAGAATATTTTATTTCTGTTGTCATGGGAAGTAACATGAAACAAAGAAGTGAATCTGGCATAAACGACAATTTCTAAAATGAACCACAAGGAAATGAAATATATTTAGAGAATTGGAGGGTGTCGAGACGCCGCAGGGTGGAGCAATTTTAGATTTCGTTCTTTTTTCCATTTATTTTGATTGCAAATTATCGATGATGAATTGTTGCCTTAGCTAGTCGTTCGTTTTATGCCTTTTCCCTCCTCCTTAGTGGGGTCGTGTTTGTTTAATAGAACCGCAGTACTACACTTCTTTATGTGATTGGTGTCCTGGTGTCGGAATGGAGTCGACCTGTTAAATTTTCAGGTTCCCGTGCTTTACATTTTAAATATTCAGGACACGTTCACTAGTCTAATCGTTCGAATCCATGGGTCAGCGAAATAGTCTGTCTTTATTGATTGCTTCTTGCTGGAAAAGTACCAGTGTTTGGTTTTAAGTATAGTTCTCTTGTTTTAAAATTTTTCGAATTGTTTTTAGGTGACTAAATTCGTTAAATTTACACATTTAGGTCAAACTATTTGAACTAGTTCAATTTTCGCATGAACTAGTTCATTATTTTAGGGAAGCAAGTGATGTATACATCGAAGCGAATTTTGAGCGTTAGAAAACAATATTTCCATGAAAAATTTAACAGCAATCGTCCCTTCAAAGGATCCATCTGTTGTAGGAGGACGTTCCGATATCCAATTCAATTCACTGAATATTTTTTCTATAAAATCGTTAACAATTTTTTTTCCCCTGAAAAAGGTTGCCGCTTGACAGAGCATCTCTAAAACTGTCCATTTTTCCTATGCGATGTTATACAACACCTTTCAACCCACTGCGCCATTTTTTTTTTACACATTAACCCATTTACGTTGTGTCAGAAAGTTTTCGTTGGGCACTTTTATAACACCTCCGTCACCCACTAAATTATCCCAATCTCCGTTTCCACTTATGAAATATAAAAATGACTAGAAGAAGAGAAGGAAAACATTTTCTGGAAATTTTTTCATGCGTTCAGTCCCATGTGTAACCGGTGAAGCGAAAATCTGCTCGACGCCAGAGTCCTGAGTCCTGCCTGAGTCCTGTAGCGCTTGCATGCCCCTTTTGTGTGTGCATAATTCATCCAGAGTGGCAACTTATTTAGGTGAGAATTAAAAGGAGTCCGTGGCACAGATGAAAGCCACCAAAGCTGCAAATGGCAGATTTTTCAGATGATTGTGGTGCTCGACTTATATCACCTGCAAATACCCTTACAACTTATGCGATTTAAAGGTTCGGAAGTGTAAGCAGAAACCTTTTCGGGGGAAATTCTCAATGAAAAATGTTTTCCGAGGTAACAAATTTATTTGAAAAGTTATCGCATATGCAATTCGGATGTTCTCTGACGTGCAATTAAGGGAACGATGAAAACTAGAAACTTAGTTGAATAGTATCATAAAGTTTCTGGTTGAATTTGTGCCTTTTCACCTGTGAAAGTGACCTAAAAGGTTCCCATTCTGCCACATCCAGTGCATTTCCAACACCAAATTCGAGCTGAGTATGGGAATCACTTACAGAAATTTGTGGTGGCCAAAATATTTACATGGATACACCCGGTTGTATGAAGCGATTGAATAACTCTACAGAAGATGGGTGAACCCGAACAGGATAGGGTGGTGTAATGCTACACCGACGACTTAATTCCTATAAAAAGAAAAAAAAGTGGGTAATGGCTGACTAAAAATGGGAAGAATTTCATACAGAACACATCGTTAGCATAATTTTTCCATCAAGCTTGAAGAGGATGGAGATTAAAGGCAAAAATAAACTAGCCCTGATCGTTTTAACTGGTGTGCAGCCTCATATCAGACGGCCAAAAATGTTTGAGATCTTTGCAGCATATGGGATTATGCACTTCGAGAATTTCGGGACGTACGAAACACTTTTAATCCTCGCGAAATAGGATGTGCATTTTAATTTGCTCATATATTCCCGTCAGAAATTTGCAGCCATTTTTTTTTCTTTTCTTTTCTAGTGTAGCACTTAAACTAAATTTGCCTCGCACACTTTGAGCAAGACGTAATTTTTGCTTTTATCATGATTCTTACAGGAAAACAGCTAAGGGTGCAGGATTCTCAGTCGCCTTTAGATGGAAATAATGGTAACGAGCTTATGGTAAATGCTATAGTGTGCTTTTAGTACAGATAAATTTATTTTTTCAGATGTTGGAATGCCAAGATTTGCAGAACCAATTCCAAATGTTACAGTGTCCGTGGGAAGGGATGCGTTATTAGCGTGTGTTGTGGAAAATTTAAAAGGCTATAAGGTAAGGTTGATAATTGTAAAATTTAATCATAGTTTTTTTTCATGCTCAAATTATTTTTGATAATCCCTTGAATCGTGACTACCTTTTGGAATTACTTACGGGTGCTCAGAGGGGTTCCACTATGGGACCAATCCTTTTTCGAATTTTAATAATTTTGAAAGCGCGAGGATAGAAGGTCTTAAATTGCTGATAATTGAATCAAATAATTCAAGGATGGAAAATTCTAGACCCAGAAACAAACAAAAAAAACACTCACTGGGAAAAAGTTAGTAGGTTCATGTTTGGAAAGTCATCTCTTTTCTGGGATGTTGGACATTTTGTCCACTGATGAATTTCCTAAAGAAGATGCCAAACGAGGTATTCGTGAAAGGCCGCTCCACAAACGGTCGGTGAGCTCATAGAATGTATGTTTCAAGAAAGAGTCGTGTCAGTCAACAAGGTGACGTCTTGGTTGAAAACAGTACCGGACCTATCAAAGGGCACCTAACACCTAATAGTTACTTCCATATCACAACTCTGTAGGAATTTCTCCCAAGAGTTCATTTGGTACCACAAATTATCAATCAGTAGCATGCAGAGAGTGCATTTTATTATATATTGCAATAAAAAGATAGTCTTCAGTACTCCAGGCATATCTAGCGTATAAAGGTCACCGTAACTGTGCAGTTTCCGACAGGATAAAAATGCTTAATAATTTTTAAATACTCGGCAAAAATAGAAAACCAAATTCCACCAGCTTCAATATTCTCCAGTAAAATTATATTCAAAGTCTAAAAGTTTGAAACTCCATTAAACTCCTTAACATGGCATTTCCCTCATAAACCCTTTGCAAAATTTGACTCCGGATTTCATTAGTAACGCAACCGCAAATACTAATCGTAACTTAATAACGAGAAACTTTTCGTTTCAGGTTGCGTGGGTGCGTGTAGATACACAGACAATACTATCGATACATCACAATGTGATAACACAGAATCCTCGGATTAGTTTATCGTATAACGACCATCGCTCATGGTATCTTCATATAAAGGAGGTTGAGGAATCAGACCGAGGTTGGTACATGTGCCAGATAAACACGGATCCGATGAGATCGAGGAAAGGATACCTTCAGGTTGTAGGTAATGAAAACAAAACTACCCCCGGCATCAATAACTCAAGCTTGGATAATTTTGTTATCTAGTCCCACCGATGATTATCGAGGGTATGACCAGTAACGATATGGTCGTCAGAGAGGGAACCAATGTAACTTTGATGTGTAAAGCACGTGGATATCCAGAACCGTACGTCATGTGGAGACGTGAGGATGGACAAGAAATGTCCATCGGCGGTGAAAATGGTAAATATCTTTGTTGGTCCGAATGTGTTTATATTTCATGTAATCTTTCTTATAGTGAACGTGGTTGATGGTGAAGTTCTACACATAACTAAAGTCAGTAGATTACACATGGCAGCGTATCTGTGTGTGGCGTCAAATGGAGTGCCACCCTCAATCAGCAAACGTGTCCATTTGCGGGTACAATGTACGTAAATATCCTGAAGCTATCTAATTGTGTACATGTCATACGTATTCTAACCATGATAATATTTAATCAATACCATAAAATTAAATTTGCAGTCCCACCAATGCTATCAATACCCAATCAGTTGGAGGGCGCATATATCGGCCAAGATGTAACCCTGGAATGTCACACCGAAGCTTATCCGGCTTCAATTAATTACTGGACCACAGAACGCGGTGATATGATTATATCTGGTAAGTGACCTATAGGTAAAGATTTTGCATGATTTAATTTCGCCCCGTCTCCATAACAATGGTTTCATTTGAACGTAATTAAACGACGATTGCCCTTTCTGGCTAATGAATCCCTTGGATTTTGCATGTTCTCAATATAATTCTGATTGCAGGGTATGTAACATAATATTGTTGTCGGCTTTCATCCACCCAGCTAACTTGAATTGAATTGAAGGGATTCAAGAGGTTTGTACTCCATGACAACCCCGACATGCATTGGAATTGAATAATGAATCAAATTGCATTCAGCTTTTCATTTCTGCAGGCAATTCTTTGTGGGGTAACATATAACAAAGGGTGTGTTTTCCGAGCTTAGATATTTAATTCTATGTGATTATTATACTAGATTAACTTGAAATACAAATAGCCCCGATTTTACAGGTGTTGTTTGACGCTATTACCTTCTCCTCAAGCTTTCTACGAATTGATACCCTCTAGGTTTCAAGCTGTGTGAGTGGCTGATTAAAGAGATTGTGGTCTTTTTGAGTATTAACTGAATAGGACCGAGAATTATTGTACTTCTGTGTTGTACTCATTGCAAGAGTTTTGTGGTGAAATTGAATTTCTGAGCATGGTTTTCAGAAGTTTCTGGAGAAGCGGATTGATGTAATTTCCTACTACTTACCTATCTTCTATCCTCGCATCAGTACAAAAAGTTTAGAGTGGCTTGCATGATATCCGAATATTAAATTATTTAATAATGAATGAATGAGTAAATATCTGCCTATTCCTATCTCAATCAACCCATACAGCAAGTTATCAATCATAATCAACCAGAGAAGTGGTGATAATACGCCACCTTGTGGATAACCTTTGTCAACCACGATTTTGGTCTCAGCGTTCCAGTATCAATGACCCTTCTAGATTCCAACACTTAACGTGTTGGTTGTCATGTGTGTCACCAGTGATGCACACTTAAAAGCTCTCTCAAGATAAATGCATTTTAACACGCAATTCTCTCACGAAAGCTTATATCCTAATTGTGGTGGCCAACGTGTTAATGGTGTTGAGCTCGGTACCTTGACCGTAATTTTAATGTTTCGCTATGAAATAGTATCAAACGTGCCCTCAGTGTGAAGGAAACTACATACCGGCTTCTCCTTATTTAATTTATTCGAAATTCTATTTAGTACTTGGGAGTCAATTTATGATTTCTGACGAAGTCATTACGTTAATGATGGATGGTCGGATAAATAAAATTATTCTGTTCTTGAGTAGCTAGCTCATCGCTATGTCACTAGAATGTTAAAAAAATTAAATCAAAAAAGAGGAAAAGATGCAGCCTCAAAACAATACAATACATTCAAAACATGCACCACCATTGTTAGGGATGCACTACCTCTACCACCACTCGTTCCGGATCCAATATGTAAAGCAACTCCGCAACCAATGGAAGTATGTTCAATCCATAAATTCCGATATTTTCAGACATTTACATGCATCTACATTGCCATTACAACCAGCGTGCAACCACGACAGGTACCCATTTATGAACCATCCTGGCATATTAAGGACCTTTTTAAATTGATTATTGGGAATTTATGTGGTTTGCATTTGCAGTGATAGATGATTGTCTGTCACCGTTTGATGATGCGGTAACAAACGAAGTTTATTTATCCAGTCAAAAAAAAAAAAAACAATAAACTGAAGTTGGGGCTAATTCATAGGACGTCAGTCAAACAAAATGCTGACGTCAGCAGTCCGCATAGTAGTGTGCGGTGTAAGTGCGTGGCATTTTCTATAGGAACAACGATATATAGAATCGGGTACAATGCTCACGTTTTTTTCCACGAATTGTTTTATCAATAGACATGGGCATAAAACTTTTCTTTTTTCCTAATACCCAGAAAATAGTGTAAGAAAGGAAGACGGAAACTGAGTTGCGTGTCACTTTACGACTGCTGCTAATGCCGCAGGAATCTTCTGAGCGTGTACCAATAAAAATTGAAAGGCATTTTCCACAGAAGTTTCAGTTCCTGAAAGTAGGTACTAATAACAAGGAAGTCAAGTTGTTGCTTCTTAGGGGCTGTGATTCCTTTTCGTGGCTCTACTGGAGACGTTTCCTTTTTTTTACTTTCCCATTTTATTGCCAGCACGTTGGACTATTTATTTATCAATTAGGAAGTTGGAAATTGTAAAAGAAAGCTTCCAAACCAAAGTCAAATGCACGCATGGTTGGAGAATCATGTTAGGGGTTGGTATTTTATGCCAGCATTAAATTCATTTATGCTCGCGTTTTAATCCGTTCTTTGAGATTATTCATGTTTCTAGCCATTAGAACAAGTATAACAAATTGCTATGAGCTATAGATCGTTACAGGTTTTGTCGTTTAAATTTACACTGTTTTTCAGAATGAGTCGAGAACCAGACCAGGACCAGGAGCCAGTTTATGTAATTCGATCCAATTGAATCGACGATCGAATTTATGGCAGAATGCTGAGCTGAATAAGCTCAAAAATTTAATTAGAATTTTTACATTGATTTCGCTATAAGTTCAATCGTTGATAGAATTGAATAAAATAATCGTCGTATGTTACTTGAATGCTCATCCACCTACCCTGTAAATTCCCTGTGCGTCAAAATTTATAAATAATTTAGAATGGAAAGGAACATTTTTCTATTCAAGTGAACGTTTATTTAATTATTAATTGATTAATAAATGAGAAAAGGTGAAGGGTCTAGCACTGAACTCTGTGGAATACCACCATAAACTTAAACAGAGAAATTCAAAAACTTCAAAGAGCTGGAGCAGTGAAAAAAGCTTTTTCTATTTGGAAATCTAATTCATAAAGGATAAAAAAAAATAAGAAAGTAAAGTCACGTTTTATTTAGTATGCACAACCTCTCGCGCCGTTCTTTTTAAAATTATTTTAAAATTTATTCAAAAATTAAAAGTACACTTAAGTAGGTTCTCATAGTTAGAAAATCTTAATTAAGGGACCAACAGAAAATATACAAGATAAAATAACTCATCCTGCACCAGTTCTACATCCTCAAAATTTTGGTTAAAGTGGTCTGCATACTTCAAATCTACTTCCCTTCACTTCGTGTTTCAATTAATAACTTGCTTCTGTCTAACTTTTCATAAACACTGCCATCAACTCTTCTATCATTCTCCTGTAATTTTGCCGTTTTCTTTCTTTGACATTTTCAAAAAGTCCACCTTGTTTACGGTAAGTGCAACCCTTCCTTCCATGAAAAACGCCCCATTCATTATAATTTTAAAGGTGAAAGAGAAAATTAAATTCATTTTAACAGCCCTTTTCGCTACAAGCTTTCCTTTACGTTTGGAAATTTGCTTCATCCCGCCGCCTATTCACAATAATCGCACACATTCCCTTTTGGGTAACTTAAAGGACGACTTTAGGCTCACTTTAAACTCGAATTTAAATAATTTATGAGCTCTGCTCCCTATTTGCATATTTTATTATTTGGACTTTCATCACAACATCACACAGGAGTCAATATTACACACACTGTACAATGTACATATCGAATTCTCATATATTCTATTTAGTTGCGATTCGTTCCTTGAAGGAAACGTTCGTTCGTCTGCCGTCGAATGAAGTCCCTTTTGGACTCAAAAATTCTTTTGTTCTTGTGTACAACCGTTTTTAACTTTATTTTCCCAACAAGTTAGTAGGCCTGAGGGTCCGGGTTTATGTCAATACCTCCTGCTTGTGATTTCTCCTTCATGAGCTCCAATAATAATGTCGTTGTTGGCTTCAATGCCTCCATCCCCCTTCCGCTCGAGGTGTTTTTTACTTTTTTGTTTTTAAGAAAAATTACTTTCGGAGGGTGTTTGAAATCCGAATTTTCGCTGTTGTAATCTTAGTTCTAAGGCATCAATACGAAGTTATTTTTAGCGGTTACTATAGGAGTAGTGAGACTGGCAATGCGACAATTTCCTATAGAAGGCATTTGTTCAGGGGTAGAACAATGATTTTACAAAGCACGTTCGTTGAAACGTGAACAGTCTTCACTAATTGAAAATCTAAGGGTTTTCTATTGTTGAAGGAGAAACAAAATATGTGGGTGCTTTGTAGTTTTTGAAAAATAACTTCAAAGTGGACTGAAGAAAAAGGCGTTGTGTGACGACACTTATTAGATCCTGGCGTTATTGTGCGTTTTGAATAAGCGTTTTTCACCTTCTTCGAACATCTTTACGACAATATCGAGTTTCTAATTTACTCTGCTACCTTTGATGTAGTATACTGGGTTTAATAGACGGTTAGGATGGCAATTTATTAGTTCACTATTCCTCCCTACTCTCAATGTTTTCCTAGTTTCAGAGCGAAAAAAATAACAGACCAAGACAAGATGTTTCATTCTTTGTTATTTTATTCAAGTTGACACTGAATCGAAAATAAAAAATCGAAGATTCCCTTTTCTAGCAAACAAAACCATGGCAATCTTTGCAGGGTGAATGTATAGTCCCAAATCTCGATCCCAATGAGTAACAAGTTCAAAACGGGTGTATATAAAGGTTCGACACCACTGGGTGGTTGTGACAATGGTATATTCCTCACCAAGCAGCGTAGTAGGTTTAGCAGTAGTAGATTTAACAGTTCAAAATCATAGTCAGGAGCTACAGTAGTGGTGATAAGACTCCACCTTATGGACATCCATATTCCCTATTTTAATAAATTAAAAATGTACAATAAAAAAAAATAACTTTTATACGCGTAGCGAGAACTTTACAAACCCATGTAGTGAGCAGTGACCCACCCCCCGTTCAGTCATAAAAAATTCCATAAAATTCGTTGGAAAAAAAATGACTGACAGAGTGATCCTCATTAATTTCAGATACTTCACGGGCTGGTGACAAATTCGAGACAACCTCCACGACAAATGGCTACAGTAAATATATGAAATTAAAAATTCGCAACGTGGGACCATCAGATTTTGGCTCGTACCGATGTGTGGCGAAGAATTCATTGGGTGAAACGGATGGTGTCATAAAACTGGATGGTAAGTGCTTCCTCCATCTGCAGCTTGTGAGTGGGTTAAACAGCAGAAAAAAAAGGAAAAATTAAGCACAGGACAATTTTATTAATTTCATAAATGCTATTTCTCTTGTTTTCAGAAATCCTTGCACCAACGACAGCCATTATGTCAGAAATTACCATGTACAATCGCAGCTTAGGTATGTATACCATCCTTGATGGTGGAAGCTTTCTACCATTATCATCTCCAATCCCCTCCATCAGCAGCCACCACTTACTTCATACTTCCATCCCGATTATATTCGTGCCTGCAATCCTCCCCGGACATCTTTTCCACACTATACCCTTCTCTTCTGTTGTGCACATCACTGCTGACTAGAAGCGGTGCAAGCAGAAAACGAACGCTATCAAGGCGGTGAGTAGATAAGGATCCCGGGGAGGATGACAGTCTGACTGTAATAAAAGGCTAGGGTAAAATGTGGAAAAAAATGTTAAGAACATTTTTGAGTGCACAGGGAATAATGCCTTTGACTAATTAGAACTATTTCGTTGGTTGTATCTGTTGCAGGCAAACGACCCAACAGAAAGTTCGAGACGAACTCGCTGCCGGATTATGGTGTGGAGGAGTGGAAGGACGGTGGTAAGTATCAAAGTTGAATTTGGGAATTTCTTTCCGCATATAATATGGACACGAACACTATCCCTGCTTGCTTGCTTGCTTCCCGGGGTTGGGATAGTCAGAGAAAAACTCAGGACAATTTAATTACGGAAGTTGAGCAAATTCAAATATTGGATGGGACCGGAAGAAGCGGAAGAAGGGCTCGATACTTCCGGATCCCCAACAAATATTGATGTGTGTATAGTACGAGTACACCTCTGGCTATGGCCAGACAAACGGTATTGCAGCTCTTAATTAGACATTTTGAACAGTTTTGGATGGGTTGTGTTGTGGCACGTGTTAAAACTGGCAGGTAGTACTCGAAGGCGGAAATAATTTAGAGCTGGCAATGGCTTCGGAATTGTTGCGAAATTGAATTCATTTGATTTGACCTAATAACCACAGAAATTGTTAATTTTTGGGGAAAAGTTTGTGGCAATTTTAGCCAGAATGTATTTTCAAATCAGGTTATTTTCTGCGGTCATTTTGGGGGATGAAAGGCAAACACGTACTGAGAGCGTTTTAATTAATAAATTCTCGTTAGTTGGAACGTGCACTGAGCACATTATGCGCTCATTAATTTCGTTTTAATAAGATTTACAAGGTTTATCCGCTTGTTATCTGATTAGTTTCAATAAAATTTCATATTTCAACAGCATTCGAGAGCTTTTTCTGATTATGCCATTAAACCGCCTCGAATGGGGCCGGGTGGTTTAATTATCACCGGCTGTGGTGAACTCGGACCGCAATGAAATAGCCGCAGTGAACCGAGTGATTTTATAAGTATTTTTCGAAGATTTTTAATGATATATTCATATTGAATGAACTGCGGTAATTCCTGATTAAATTATGAAAAAAAGCTCAATTTTGATATATTTTATGGAGTAGCATATAAAATATTCGGTTCATGCCAAAAGGATTAACTTTAGGGCATTTATTATTCACCTGCCTAAGCAAGCTTTGTGGATGTATAGGCCAGTAGACAGCATACACAACCATTCCTGAGTAAAGACCTGCCGCACTTTTAAGTAATCAGTAATGGTATCGTAAATAAAAAAGAGAATAAACAGAAGGGGATCTAGTTGGCCACCTTGTGGGACATCTGAAGAAGTTTTTACAACTCTTATACGGATCCTGACGAGTAGAAACTTGTATAGTTATAATTATGAAGTATTCCTTTTTGGAGGGATTTTACTTTTGTGATTAGGGAATCATACTACAACAATATTATAAGTGGTTTAGTTGTGAACTACAAGAAGGGTGAATACGAGGTATAAGGCACAATAAAGCTCTAGACGCAAACAACCTAAACAATTACACATTTCTACCACACAATTAAACTAATAGTTTTCCTCGTTAAATAATCACTTTCATTTCAAACGAGTCTAATTTTTGCATAAATCAATTTCAGGAGAGACAAATCAACCACCAGTACGACATCCTCCAGGCGCATTTCACAATAAAGCCTCATCAGGATGTGAAAGTGTGACATTTATCGTGGCACAATGGATTAAAAGGTCGCTCCAAGAGACGGACCCTACTGTCAGCATACTACGTACAAATTTTGTCAAATCAGCCATCAAAATTGTCTCCCCAGCACAAATTCATCTTTTCATCGTTCTCGTTTTTAATTTCGTTAGCATAAAATTAACGAAAAGAATTTTCTTGCCGGGACGAATAAAAAGATGAAATTAGAAATTGTCAGAGTACTGAAAATGTAGTGGGGTGTGGTGTATAGGCTATACCCATGCCCCTCTGTATATACGATTTAAGATTTAAGAAAGATATTAAAGAAATAAAAAGATGTATTATAGAAGTTGAGAAATGTTTAAGACATTTATGAGATAAGAAAAGATGGATTGGGTAGAAGGAGAAGGAGGTGCATGTGTCCTGGGATCTTAAAGTAAAGGGGACCCTCGGTTCCCAAATGTCTTTATTTAAGAATTTCAAGTTATAAGTAAGTAACAACCATTATTATGTACCATAAAATTACTGCTATCCTGTTGAAGGTGATGTAAACTAAATCAAAGACTTGTAATAATTCCATTGTTTTTTTTTTTACTAAATTCCAACTATTTTTTATTTGATGAATAAGAAATACTATCGATGCTTTTCGTGGATTTTTGCAAGTGATAATAACGAGCCAGTGCAGCTTGCTTTGTACATAAAGGAGAGATTTAGATAAATTTCGTAATGTGTTAAGTTAAGGGCAGTAGAGAAGTTTTACCGGATTTCCGAATTTGTTAAAAATATGAGATTATCATGTAAAGGACGGACTTGGTATATGAGTGATCCTCCCACATATCGGATGATAAAGTTTTCAATGATATCAAAAGAAGAGAAGTTTTCAGAGTTTATTTTTGAAATTGTTTTTTTATTTTTATTTTCTCAAAATTGTACATTATGTCTAGAACTGAGGAGTTGACATGTGACAGTGCAATATTTATGAAAAACAAAAAAATATTTCCCATTGTTAACCTGAAACACAATAAAGGCGTCATTAATTTTATTGCTTTGTCGTTTTTTGTAATTATCACCAAATCCCACTCATTATTGTCATACCATTTTTTTTCTCAAAATTCCTTTCTACTATCAATACTTAAAAAGATAGAATGTTCTCCAAAGTTGTGTATCAATTGTAACTAGAAACTACAGCGGGTTTAACATTAGAATTGCACAAAACGGTTTATAGTCTTTCTAGTCCAAACGAAATGCAGGGTGGTAATGCACTCTTTGTTCACAGCAGTGTAGGATGCTATCAATAATTCACGAAATTCCAATGTGATATAATTTGCAGATGTACTTGATATGAATAATGGCTGGCATTTTAATAAGTGGAAGTCGACAGGAGAATCTGCGGAAATCTCTAGGATGAAGAACTCAAAATGGTAGCAAGAACTTCGAAAAATACATTCATTAATACATTCATATATTAATGATACCTAACAGCTGAAGAAAAATCTTGCAACCCAATGTGTTAATGGAAAAACTGTTGGAAGATATCTTTGGTCTTTCACGGAATTGCAATCTACATGATGAAAAGCAGCCTATTACGTTTGCTTTTTATGGATTTTTGTAGTCATGTAACAAGTTTCAATATTATTAAGGAAAGCCAAATGGACATCAAAATTAGACCGATATAACGCTTATTGTATTAAGGATCAAGAATGCATTTCAGTTAAATTTGTTTTCATATAGTAAGACCCAGGATTATCCCTATAATGAAGCATCGATGGACGAAATTATTATTAATATTGTTGTTCTGGAAAATCTCAGTCTTGAATAGAATATAGACTGGGTGGAAGATCGCATTCCAAAGTTTTTGAAAGTCACCTTTATATTTTCATACTAAAATTATATCTAAATAAAACTGCCCTTATAGGATTTTAGGTCTAACCTCATCGGATTTGGAGATAATGCAATTGAAAGGGAGGATACCAGTCAAAATGACTGGTTTAGTAGTTCTAATGTTAATCGGAATTTGCCTCTAAAGAAGCAAGGATTGCTTCTTCAGCCTCCAGCCTGATCTGATGGTTAAGTTGTTCGAGCAATGAGATTTTTTTTATTGACCTCTGCAAGGTATATGGTACTCTTACGTGTCAACTTTTTAGAATCAGTTTTATTATTAGGTGTTCCGCAAAACTCTATACTGACACCTGTGCTATTTATCTTTATACGTTTGAAAAAATATACGAAGCAAGTTGTGGTTTAGTTTGCTGGTCTTTAGCAGGCTAAATGGGTAGTTCCACATATTCAGTTGGTTTGCTCTATAGGCTTTCCATTCGAAATCAATGCAATTCCAAGTGCTCTATTAGATTATCTTTATTTGCTATTAGGTCCAATAACTTTCCCATTTCCCGTGCCCATAAAGCACCTGATGAAAACCATTAAGATTTTAAATCCAATTTAAAAAAGATTATATTTACGGTGATTCTCAATGAATCGTTATTACGTCTAAGCATCACCATCGTCTTTTAAATATAGCGGAGCTTTTTATCTTGGATATTTTTAACCCCTGTGTTTTGTACTGTTGAATTTCATTAGCCCAGAGCGCGCATCATCAAATTCTATGCGGTTCACCTTCAAAATGTATTATCTGGTAATTCTTTTTGTAATTTGGTTTAATAAGAGCTCAAATTTGTGGGATTTATATCCAGTAGACACGTGTATACCACGAGTATTATTCGTTGTTATCACACACAACAAGAAGTATTTCTGCAGTTGTCATGAGAAACGCATTTCATTCTCTCCATATCTCAGATTTCAAAAGATAGACTCAATTCCTTCCTTGGAGTTTACTTTTGTGTGAGCTCTGATCTCCCACTTTACGTTATTACGTTATATAAGTAAAACGCTTATATGAAATATTGTCGAAAGTCAGGCGAAAATTATTCTTGTTTATCTTCGGAAATGTCTTTCTATTCAACGCAGGGCTAGCTACCTACCAGCTCTAGTTTCCAAAATGAAAGTGATGAGATAAGGACGAAAGAAATAATCCGTCACCTAAAGTAGAAATTCAAGGAGGGGAGGGTTGGTGTTTATAGGGTGAATTAGGAATCGCCCCGAAGCATAAGGTTCAATAAAACGACCTCGTTCTCATCGCAACAAAAGGCAAGAACAAGGGCACACATGACAGCAAAGGGACTCCGATGTGCCGCTTATGCCACAAAAATAAGAAGTTCAGGATAAGAATAAGAAATCTCTCCCACCCTTGGGGCAGATGTAAGAAAAATAACGTTTTGATTTATTTTATCACTTCAAAGAACCCCCGGTTAAGGTTAAGGGACGCATGCAAATAACCTTTTTAACTTTTGTCTCGAGGCCCTGTTGTGCTTGTCTCAAATCTCTTCTCCGTACTTTAGCCGCAGTTTTGTCCTTTTGGTATGGCGTTGAAGCTTAAGGCGGTTCCTTTTCTCCCTCTCTCTCGCTCACACACACACACACACACGTGACTTATTCTGGCTGAAGGACCGCTTGTAAACTGACAGCTTTCCGTCAAAGAGGTGCAAAAAATTTGATGTAAATTACTTTCAGAACAATATTTTTGCGGAATATGCCATGCATAACATATGAAGGCAATTTACATTGTGGTGGTACCGAAAAAGCTTTGGCTCCGTTTACACTGCAGCCCTTTTCCTTTGGTACGGATTGGAGATTCGTGCGGATAAAAAATTGCCAATTCCGGGAAGACGTAAAAAAATCGAGTTCAGTCAAAAAATACTTTTGAGAATTTTTCACTCCGCAAAGAATTTATCAATTTAAACAGGGAACTCCTCGTCTAGTCTTGGCAGGCATCAGGAAATAAGGAGTCTTCGCCACTCCATTTCCGCTGAATTAAAATCCGCCACTAATTCCACCGATGCTGAACGTCCTGACTTTGATGCGATTCCATTAATCACGTCTCGCTTTCACTAAATTTAATTGCCATTAGTTAAATTTTCGGGATTAAGGGCTTGTGACAAATGATTACAGCTGGATTTCATTATTTGATTTACCTTTGGCGCTGCTAAAATGTCGAATTGATTAAGTGCTCTGCGAGGGCCAAGCCATCGATGCTCTGTTTAATTGCGTCCCCGAAATTTTCAAATTTCATCTCATACGTGGCAGTGTTAGTTTTCGGATGATGGCTCTGCGGTTTTAATTAATTTTTATTAGAGCATACGCTCAACCATGGAATATAACACCGTGAAATTGAGCCAATATCCGGAGTACTTGTTTCCGGTTAATCGGTTCCAATATTTTCAATAAAATTAAATTCCCAAAGTGTAAATATAAATGTGGTGGGGATTGGGTGAATTAAAATTCAAAATACGAGTTTCACTTTTTCCCTAAAATTGTTAAATCAGTCCAGAGTACTACTGAGGTCCATTTAATAATGCTGATACCATCGTTGCTATCCAAAAACCCCAAAGCAGGACACACAATAAGTAAAGGCACTGTCAGGGAACTAGTCAGCTACTGTGATAGAGCTCGCTGATCATTTCTAACACTAATCTCCACTGCGCAACAAGTTGAAATCCAGACGCTAACAGTAGTAATAGTAACATCCCTTATTGCCTTGCCGCTCTAGCCAGGCCGCTCTAAATATCCCTAACATAGTTCCAGAGTTCAGCCCAGATCATAATTCTTCATAAATCTAAGTATGGAAAGATTCCAGTCCTTCATTTCTAAAGTGATAGTTGTGGAGGTAGTTAATGCATCCGTGGACGTCAGAATCAGGAAATAATAAACTAAATTTATAAACCTGTCCTGTGTCCAAGAACTATATTAAACTTATTTGGTACAGTTCAATTTCATAAAATTCTTAATAATTGTGTAGAACTGAATGATACACGTTAAAAGTCTAGAGCTCTAAATCATCGAATCCTTTAAAATTTCCCAAAGCATATTAAATCCTCTCCACTTTCAAAAATCCTCTCGTGAACTGATGTTAAACCGCCTGATAAACCAATTTACGCCAGTTAATAAAAATTCTCAGTGGGAATTGCATATTCCTTTCAGGCGCCAGGCGGGGGACTCTTCTATTGCAATATTGCCAGTGCAGAGGCAGAAAACCTGTTGCGCTCTTATCTAACGCTTTCAAGTTATCAACAAAGGACCCTCTATATGAGCCATGAGATATTAATGCATTGTCAAGCTAAAGAACCACTTTAGGTTGTGCCTTTCATGGAAAAATCCTAAAGCGTGTTGAGCGCCAGAGCATTAAATGGAGCAGCACAACTTTCCATGCAGTGCCAAGTCCTTTGTTGTTTTAGAGGACTTTTGTAATGGCATTCTGTGTGGGCTTTTTTCTTTTTTTTTGCTCAAGCCAGTAATTCCCTGTATTCAGTTAGTGAATTTGAGTGGCAGAAAATTCATCAGGAGCAGGAAATGTCGCATACACATGGCCTTAATGCAATGAAATTTTGAGTTTTTCTCTTTTAATCCTTTCTTCCTGTACAAGCTGAAAAAGCACTTTAACTTCCACGACATACAAGCACTCTGCACTCTGTCGATAGGATGAAAATTATTTTGTTAGTAACGTCGCTTGTAATTTACGTGTGTGTGGGTGTGTACGTCTGTTTGTGTGAGTACAGGACACGATTTCAAGGAAGGAAGTTAAGCCTTTAATTCCGTCGCTGTGGGTAGAGGAAAAGTGAAGTTGATAGATATGAGAATATGGAAATGTTATCTTCTAGTGTTGTTTTCCTGCACAAATTCTAGGCAATAAATTTTAGTCAAATGTTTTTCATTAAACTCGTTACAAATTAATGTAAAGTGATAAAATTGTTTCAGAGGACGTCAGAGGATTTTGAGATTCCTTCAAAGTTCGAACGAACGACAGTAGAACCTCGGAATTTGAAACGGGCGACACATCTTCCACACCAACAGAAAGTAGAATGCAGTTTAAGAGCTATGATGTAACGAACGTAAATCGATAATCTCTTGTATAAATTCCAGGGCTCCTCTGATGATGTAGTCCTATTTACACTGTGAGAATTTCAGTGTCTGATGGACATATTAAACTGTGCTATATATATTTTTCCCTATTGATGTCCCGTGCTTCATATTTCAAATAATGATCACGTATTGAAAAAAGGTAAGCTTATCAGCACCACCGGAGTTGGTACAATGTAAAGGGAAATAAAACCCTGGGATACCTCAGGGCTCTATTTTGTCATCCATACAGCTTATCTTGCAGGCGATTGTGTCCACGTTCTAGATAATTTTTATTATCAGTAGGCAATAAATGAGGGATTGCTGTAAATATAAATCGACCTTGAAAAATTCAGTCCAGAATTTCCTTAAAATAGAAGGACCGATTGAAACACAAACAAGTCTGTGCATCTCAAGTTGTTTTTCTTATTCCATATTTTAGTCAAGAGAATATCTTCCATTAATTTCTGTTTTTCGGATATCCTAGATATATCCATTGTGGAGGTCATGTTCAGTTGAATCCTTTTCCAACAATTTTGACCGCTGTTGACCTCAGAATCATCGTAAACAACATTTATTTATTACATTGATGAATATTACAGAAACGTAATCGATTAAAAAGCTATCAATCCAAAATAAAAGAAATATGAACATTTTTATTTCCTTAATATTTTTTTGTTCTAACGATATTACAGAACTTGTAAAGGGATGAATTCTTTTTTAACTCTCTTATAGGACTTAAATGAAAACGAAGTAAAAAAAAACTCATTTCACCGATGAAGGTGGCATTCTGTAACCAATGAAATCACTGATTCCTACGTAATGCAGAAAGTGATCCTTACGGCTATTATCGTATGATACCCCAATGTAAAGGTAAACGATGTTCTTAGTGAAAGTATATCATAGCTATTATAGGCATTTTCGTTGATGAGAGAATTTATTCATTCACGTATGGGTTCGCTGCTGCAACTGAAGGGCATAGGCCCAATGCAGACGAGCAGCATTCTGCCGCGCGACACTCTGCGGCATTTGGTTGTGCAGGCCGTTAGGTAACATGTTTAATATTTCAACTTAATATCTACATAATATCTCAGTTTAATTTATCCCAATTTAAACACGTTATCCTATTGCCGGCATGAACAAATGCCGCAGAGTATCGCGTGGCAGAATGCCGCTCGTGTGCATCGGGCCATAATTATATTTGAATTTCGGAGTCTCTTTTATTAAATATTCTGTTAGTGAAGCTGCTTTTTTTCGTAAGACTCATCAGTAAATTACTGCTGAAAGAAGGAAGGGAGGCATTTTACTTAACAAAATTCCTGGGAATAAAAAGACACCATTTTTTTTGGAAAATTATTTTCAAAAGTTTTCTAGGATTTTAATTCTTTCCCAGAATATCAGATATTTTTACTTAGACAGTATGTAAGAAGATTTTGTGTTCCTTTCGTAGAAAATATTAATTTCACCTTGACGTCCGCTTTTCAAAGAAATGTTTTCATTCTCAAGGCATATTCTTCATAACAACTTAGAAGACGTCCAAATTGGGGCTTACTTCCTTCGATTAATTTATGGTCCGTGCACCTTTAATGAAAGTTGAACATGACGAACTATATGGATGCATATTAATGATCCACGTGAATCGTTTAATCTATAATGGCGTGGTTTATTTATTGGCATAAACGTACAAAACAGTTCAGGTTTATTATGTAAAAAAAAACAAAAGCCGTAAACATTTTAACAGTTCCAAGTTTGTGAGTAGAAACTTTCCGAAATTCGGAGTTTTCGTTTCAAATATTTTTGAACATAAACCGAACAATCAAACTTATACGTTCCATTTATGTTCATTGAAAGAATGCTTTTGAATAGCTTCGGTGAATTAACGATTCCATAGAACTGTTACGTTCTTCGTAGCACCCATTATACTGCCAAAAGGTTATAGGGTTGTATTGTCGTTCCCTTACAGAAACTTGATAGAACCAAATCTAGAGCGACCAATTAACTGCAACTTAATTACCACATAAATAAGTGCCTGAATAAATAACTTCAGTGATTTAAGTAAATATAAGCTTCCCTTGCAAAGTGCCAAATTAATTGGACTCTTAAAAGTTTGTGAAAAGTTCCTTAAAGAAAGCCATGCGGCAGATAAAGTTTCCGGAAATTTTCTTCAACTTTATGAAATATTATTTCCTGACGTTGTTTACAACAGCGGTGAACATAATTTAACAGGCGAAGGAAATAGAAGAACTAAGGCGGGAGGGTTTAGAAAGCAGTTCGTCTTATTTAATTTCTCTACTTGATAATTGCTTCAGGTTAGATTCGGCTATTCTGGGTTTGAAGTAGAGGGCGAGAACTGAAGATGGTTTGATTTATTTTCAAAGTATGTAGGCGATAGCATTTATTTTTTATTTGTATTTGAATCACTTTACGTCGTCAAAAGGATGAGATATTTGCATTAATTTGGATGGGTTGGCTGGCAAAGGTTTTGGAGTGGTCGTTTTAGGGAGATCTGTATACATTTGTGGGTATCGTTGTAGCATAATTACTATGATACCGCTGCATGGGAGGTCGTAGATGATCAAATATTATATCAAGCCCACCAACTGTCGAGTGTTTTGTTGGCAATAGAGTAGCTTTCGGGTGCATAGGATGTAATCAAACTGTTCGTGAACTTCCAGGAAGTAGAAAGATCTCCAAAAATGTAAGGCTAAAGACCATAGCATTCTTAGCTCCACATTTTTTCCAACATTTCCGATAGTTCTAATTCCGACATTTTGAACTTTTCAGAATAATATACATTTTCATATGTTGACGCAATGGTTGCAATTCTTAACTGCCTGATTCTGCGAGTTTCTTTCGTAAGAGTCATAAAATCCCCTATTGTCCTTATAACTTAATGGCAAACAGGATATTTAGATTGATTTGAAGCAGTAATTCCATTTTGATGTGGTCAATTACAAAGCAAAAAACAAACCAAAGGAGGAAAACACAATTGAAATAATTTAATTTGACAAAAAAATTAATAAAATTGATTGCAAACAGTTCAATAATCGTTCTGCACTTTATTTATATACAACAGGATATTCCGATAAAATTGGTGCCCCAGGGACAAATAAAACGGCAAGAAAATTCAGAAATCATTTCAAAATGATATCGGCAAGAGGGGAAAAATATCGATTCGATTTCTAGCCGCATGCTATATAAATATTACTCATGGGAACAAGTATTACATTCGGAGAATGATTTGAAATGATAAAAATGACCTGCTGGGTAATATTCGCTTTTACAACTGATTGCTTTTGATTGCACATTTAAAATATTTATTTTGGGGATAGATTTATGGATTGTATGAAATTTAAATTCATAGTCTAGGTCTAGAATTTGTTGATACATTTGGCGTTATTTTTAATTTAATTAATCAACAGCGTATCAGTCCATTTGGGTAAATGTATTTATGGGAGATTTTACCAGATTTTAAAGGTGACCTATTGGGTAATTTTTCATAAAATTTATGTGGGTTTTAAAATTGTATACATTTTTATTACATTTGTTAATTTAATTCGGTATTAATGACCTATTGAGTTATCATGGTTTTCACCGTCCTATTTTACAGCGAGATGATCAATTTAATTTTTCCATGTTAGCACAGAAAGCTAGCTAGCCTCATCTAGCACCACATTAATATGGAAATGGACTCCCTACCATTGCAAAATAATAGGTACAACCAATAGAAAACTGGAAACCTGTCACCCTTTACAACGTCTACTATAAATTCGTTTCTAAAGTAATTGGACCGCGGGCGACGTCAAGTTCAATGATATCATCAATTTCATGACTTTCGGTTTACCAGCAGCAGCAGGAATATCCATTGGCAAAAGTAGGCACTGTTTCCTATCATATACGCAATCACAATAACTAATAATTTGTTCATCAGTGGATTGGATACCTATAGAAGCAGAAGGGACAGAAATTTTATTAAAGAAGAGTAAACGAACATGATTTACCACTGTGGCAAGTTCAATAGTGTAGCAAAAAATAAAATGAGTAAGAGAGGTGTTAAATCCAGATAAACTATAAGAATTTAAAATATCCTTGAAATAACGAGCAGCAGAATTAACAAACATCAAAATATCAGTGACTCAGATCAGAAAATTCAATTTCTAAAAGACGAATATCAGCATCATTGGACGGCTTTTAGGCATTACCTTCTAAGCGTTTTCTCTGTGTTAACTATTATCTCAACAAAAATATATTTAACAAAATTACTTAAAGATTTTACAAGTACACGCGTATACAATGAAGTTTTAACAAATATACAACATTGCTCACACGCTCTACACTGTCGTTACTGACTGTCTGTCGGAACAAGACCTCTTGTGTTGTCGGAGTCTAACAAGCTCTCCCTCTTCTTACAATTACATATTACGTAACCAGGATTTTTTTAAAACTTTTTTTTTTCATATGTTAGTGCTCAAATCCAGCTGATGGCTTCTAGTCTTGAACATTTCCATTGTCCACGACTTGATACTCCTGTGAAGTCTTTCCTAAGACTTTAAATAATTGATACATACTTGAGACTAAATAAAAGAGGTGCTAGAACTGACCCCTGAGTGACTACTATCTGGAACTGTTTTATGCACTGTATATGAGCTGAGTAATGGTATTGTATGAAATTATTAGCATTAGCTTGCAAATCAGATCCTCCCTCCCTGTGACAAAAATCTTAAGTTGGTTTGGGGAGTTTGCCTCACTGTACAATCCTATGGGTCAAATTTGAAGGTTATTTGATCTACAAAACATGTTTCGAATAATATTCGATTGGGCGGAGACCATTTCTTAAACTCTCAAGTCTATCGCTAAGTTTTTCAGGGTCAAATACGACAAACAGTTTTGTTTTCATACACTCCATGTGCTATGTTGGATTAATGTTTGGCTTTATTGCTCAGTTGGATTAGAACATTGTTTGGTATATAATTAAAACCTTTAACTTTCTAAGTAAATATTTAATTTTAACTCTACTAAAATCTCATGAATAAGTCGCGTAGGTGGTAAGGCATAACCTTTATTTATACTTTCAGAAATGTGAATTATATTGAGCTTAAAAAAAACTTATTGCCTGTTTTGCAGTAACTTTATACTAATGGCTTTCTGTTTGTATTTCTCTACCCTTAACTGCTTGGCTGTGTAAGACTTCGAAAAAATGGTTCTTGTCGTAAAAGTTGTTTTTATTTTTAGAATCAAATGTATAGAAGTCATCTGTTCACACTACATACACTACGTACTATTAATCAATTAACAAAATAAAGCACAACGTTTGCCTGTGTTCACCTTCTATTTTGAGAAATAATATTTGCTGCTCCTACAACCAAAGTTCCAGCCACAGCCTGTACATCACTTAATTAACCAAAAGTTACAAAATTATCAAATAAATCAAAGAATACACGTAGAGCACTTCACTGCTAATTGCAAACGTACATCATTTTC
>QYTT01089510.1:38601-96620 GCA_006980735.1 Dasypogon diadema | reverse complement strand
TCCCCCCCCCCCCCCCCCAGAATATTAGAGCGTAAATATTCCTCTTTCATTTCAAGTACTTCGTGAGAAGAACTAGGAGAGATGGTGAGATGGTACTGGGTAGTGTAACGCAGCAGTGGATAAAAATGTTAAGTATATATATGAATATTTTCTAGACACCCTGTAGCCCTGTCACTTTAGCTATTTATTACGTAATTATCTGAACTATTGATTTACGGCTGGAATCTTTTGTTCTCACTACTCGTTTTTGTTGTAGCAATAATCTCGCGCGCCAGAACAGTCAAAGTTTGTACAATAAATTGAGATGGTCGCACCATCCAAATCCTTTGTTGTCAGAAGGCAGGCTCCCATCCATTGCACAGAGCACAGTCTCGATTTTATTATTTATTTTTCGGCTGTACACCATTAGGCCGGCACATTCATAAATCTTTATTATCTCTTAAAGTACACCCGTTAACATAGGGAAATCTTGTCAGCAATTCCCATAAACACTCAATTTTATCACTCAATAAACATCCCTAATGTGCCACCAGAATTTACAGAGAGAGTGGAGGCCTGTCGATACCGAGAAAATCTTTAAGATTCAAGAAATGTCTGAAAGTTTCCTGTGGTCTATCACACTAGGGGTAAGATGGGGCCCGTCACAGTCACCAAGAGTATGTGTTTGTGTCACTTTATTTCTACTGCACTAAATTAAGGACACACAACATGAGTTAACACTACTCAAGCATATATAAATGGGACGTAGAAGTTTTGTCATTAAAAGTTTTTTTTATTCCATTCGACATTAGGAACTTTTTTTCGGATAAATTTGCCAATAGAGAGATAGTAATAGCCATGCCGGCTCGGCGTGTAAGTGAAATACTTCTAAATAAGATTGACGAAACATTATCATGTGAATTTTGAATGGACTTGGCAAATTGTTTTCATCTTTGTGGTTTTCAGGGTAGGGTTGGTATGGGTTGTATTCTTCAGATCACTTTAGAAGTAATTTTAATATTTGCATTGCAGGAAGTGCGTGCTATAGATCATATTCCGCGCACACGTCTCTCGGAGTTACTACAGCTACTGAAAACGTAAAAACTCAAAAGTCCTGACTAAATTTTCAAAACACATATTACATGCTGATCGGATTGTTTTCTTGTGAGGAATGCCTTCAAAAATATGAACTCGTCAATACCCACGCTGTGCAGGTATTGTGAGGATTGGAAATTTCACTCCGTAATACCTCCTTTGACGCACAAAGTTTTCAAGAACTGAAGATAACGTTGGGGCGGGCATTGTCTGCGAGAACCTGGGAATGCATGCGGCAATACCTTAAAAAGTACACCACGGTTTTCTAGGTGCAAGTCAAAGCCATTGGGTAGATACACTCGAAACCTAAATCTTCAGGAACTAAAATTCGCAATCTGCACAGACAACTACGAATGCTATTAAGGCTTTTATAAAACCTTTCGTTACCTCTAAGCTGGTAAAGGACTGCAATTGCATACCTAACGATCTATACCAGCATAGTAATATACAAATCATATGGGTTCTACGTCACGATGGCATTTGAGGCAATAAGAAGGCAATCGAGTTGATATGGTAAGGTTCAGGTCATCATTTCTCACCCCGGGGATGTAAATCATCACGTTCAATCCGGCGTGAACTACCCGTGAAAACTCCAAGGCTAAGGTCGTCAAAATTATCCAAAAAAGACGCTCCAGTTTCAATGTTTCATGGTTTGTACCAGAGGTTTCAAAAGGAAATAGTCGTTATGCCTGTTCTATCAATAATACGCATATATTCCAATATTTTAAAGGATTTCAGTATTTAATTAATTGTTACCTTGTTTAACTAAAAGCTTTCACGGGAATCACCAATACTGATTGCCACCCCTAAAATTTATTTAGGGCTGATTTATGACTTTTACTAGTTCGTTAAAGTGACTTCAAGAAAATATTGTCAATATCCATAATGATCAATTGTTGCTCCTAAATAATAAACTAATAACGCTTTAAAGTCCCTTTTAAGCTATTTTTACGAGGTGTTGGTGATCAAAATTCCACTCAGTGCACAGCGTTCTCCTGTCCTGATCCTGAGTCTAACATAAATTACCAATCCCAATACTCAATACCCCCAATTAGTTTCGCATAAAAGTACAACCCCACTATGAATTACTGCGGAAATACGTCCAATTCCAATTGTATTTAAAACAGATAATAAATTTCGATAAATTGACAAAATCGCATAAAGATTACCGTCGATGGGAACGAGTAAGTTTCGCTTTGGCTCGTTCACGCTCCCGTGCCAGTGGTGGTAATGCACGATATTGATGACCAAGTTTAACTGGTGTTCAATGACCGTAAATTTAAGGTTTACACGCTTCGTTGGACTTCTGGAGTGCTGGAGAGATGATTCCGAGACGGTTTCTTGTCCCTTGTGCTTGGAATGGTTTTTGCGGGGTGGAAAACAGGAAGGGAAATGGCAGCGAGAGATATGTAAAGGAGCTGCTGTAGACACGCTGCGGCTACATACTGCAGTAAGTAGGTCCCATGAATATAAGTAGAAGTCGTTTGCAGATCGAAAGGGGGTGTACAAGACCCTCTATTTTATTAGCATGCAGTGTTTAACCTGATGCCTGGCCCAAATATTAAATTTTAAGTTAAATATTTATATATCTCACGCCGTGGGGCTGGTCTTTCACTTTCTCGCAGGGGCGTTTGCTTGCTGGTCACGTCCAGTTGATTTTATTTCGGCAGTTTCATTCAATGAATAGGGAAATTAGTTTTGAGGAAATTTTCATCTCGTTTTGTTCCATTAAGCGCAAGCCAGGGGGGCGGGGAACGAGATGTTTGTCCATTTCAGCCTTGGCACAATAAATCTCCCCCAGGAAAATTGATTAATCCGAGCATCATCAAATGGCCATCTCGAAATAAATTCAAGTTACACAATAATCGCCCTTTGATTTCTTTGTATTATTGGATTAGGGTAGGATCAAAAGTTTGATTAATGTGGGGTGCGTGTTTAATTATACCACTTCTGTGGAGGGCCCTCTGCAGCTATCATAAATTTCTACTTTTTTCCCTGATGGAATGAACGAAGATAGATTAAAGACTTAAAAACTTTTCCACAAGTATTAAAAAGATACACTGCAAAGATTTTCCCTCAGTTTCGTGATGAGATTACATTTGGCAACTTACACCGAAGTGGGGGGAGGAGGAGAAGTGTATTTTAATGAGAGCACTGAGACTCACACGTTGGGCCAGTACTACCTGGGATATCAAAAAGTTTTGACTCCTTTCTTAGTTGATGCCACCATTATGTGTGCGGAATTGTTAAGGAGAAGGAAAACAACGAAACTAATAGGTGTATATTTTTGAGGGAAGGTTTTCTGCCATTTCGTGTGATTATTAAAGGCTTGCATGTCAGGGCTGTAAATAGCTGTTGGGGATTCGTATATGGATGGATAAATTAACTTTTTTCAGAGCTTTCATTTTGCCATTGCCTTGAGGGTTTGTAAGGAAAAGAAATCTTCTACGTGATGTCGTGCCATATTACCTGTAGTTTTATGGTCATATAGAAAAACTGTGAAAGACACAAAAAGTATTTATCTTTTTAGGTTTAAGAGAAACTCGCGAAAACTAGTTGGACCAGAATGGCAACATATAGTTCAATTAAAGAAAAGTTAAATAGCGGAAAGTACTTGGCTGTGGAAAGTAATTATTCACAAACACAAGAAGCAAGTCCATTTACAATTGCATTTTGTGTATGTGTGCACATACAACGTAAATTTAATAATTTCTTGCTGTCATTTAAAATATCGTGTATTTAGTTTATACCCAAATAGATATATAGTTTTTTTGCTTGTATTACTTCGCACTTTTAGTTGACCGCAGTCTAATGAAAGGAGAACGCTAAATACAATTTCCGTCCAAAGTTGCTATTAAGCGCCTTGCATTGAAATTACTATTGGTCTTCCTGAAATTGCGGGGTGTGTTTAAAGAATAAATTATTTTCACAATCTGAAAATGGGGGAAATACAACGAGAATAAACAATTCAGGTGCTTTTCTTAAGTTTGTAAAGGAAATTTTCCAGCACTTTACCTTACATTCAAGTAGGTATCAGGTAATCTCACAAAACCCTTGGGTATACTCCACCGTTGGGTAGACAACAAATGAATTCCCTACGAGTAAAGATATTCGAAAAAATCTTCACAATAAATTTTAAAAATTTTTATTATTAATTTGAAAACACAAAAAATAAACGCCGATAAAATCCAGGTGCAGGAGAACATCTCTCTTCTTTTTTGCCTTTGATGAAAATTGTTTTCTCTATGGAAAAAGTATCGCACAATGTCGAGGTAAAATGAAATTTAATAAGTTTTTATGAAATTTTATTATCCTTTTTCCTGACAGAATGCGATAAAACAGGTTTTCATGAAAGCAGAGGTCGTAGCAATAAAACGCTTTGTCAGCTTCGATTAAAAGCCCTCTTCACTTATGAAATAATTTGCTATTCTGGGAGTTACTTTCGCCGTACGCAGCTATGCATGAACATATTCAAAAGGAAGGAAAAAGCATTTTCATATATCCGTCCTGTAAAGTTCCTCTACCCTTGATATATTGCTCGCCCGGTTTCAATTACTTTTTCAACTGTGATTGTTTGCATTTCAGCTTTAAATACTAAAGTATGACGCGTCGCTTCCTTTCGCCGTCACCCGGGTTTCTTCAAACCATTTACAGAACGCTTTGATATTATTTGCGATTAACTCTGCAGCCTCAAAAGCGATTCACCGCTTCCAGTTGCAATAACACCGCAAAGATATGTATAAATTTCCATTTCGAAGTGAAGGTATCATACTGAAATAGCAAAAAGTGTCATATGTCCCCTATCCCATAAGCCGCTGGAATTCCTAATATCCCGGCCTTCCCAATTCTGAGAAGCTCCCATCCTGCTGTCGTCGTTCCTTTTGCGCAATCATCCACTCTGAAAATATTTTTCGTCAGTTGACATTTCTGACACAAACGCGAAGGAAACTGAACACAAATTTCAAGGATCATGGGATATGATTTGCAAATATATTGGAAGTTCTTCGCGAGTGTTTTTTACATCTGTCATCGCTTTAAGAACTCCACAAGCCTTTGTGTAAACGACCGTTTCAGAATCGTAGGGGAGAACGGGAAACCTGGAGCCACCACCAACCAATTTCATTTCATCATTTCTATTGATTTCGTCACAAATAAATCAGAGGATATCGATTTGACGGGAAGACGGGGAGCTGTAACAGATCAGGACATGTTGAATAGCGTTTATAGTTACAATAAGCTTATAGAGCAGCTGTAAGTATGTGGAGAGAATATCTAGGCACTGAAAGGAGGAAGTCCTTCCGTTCATGGAGCGATGAGACTCCCCTGTAACACACCAACTTTGCAATTATGTTAATTGCCTGTTTTTGGGAGATCTGTTCGGATTTGAGTCAAGGTATCTGCACAATCTGAATCCTTACGAAAGTATGAATGAACTGTGAGTCCTTTCATAGATGAGAGCTCGTTTTGACATGATGGCGTTTGAACGATATCACGAACATAAAGGTACACTGGATTTGCTCAAAACTCTCCACATACAACATATCTTGAATATTAATAAATAGTAAACATCAGAATGGCAAAATGCACGTCTTTAGTACTTTTATTTAGTTGAGTTTACGTACTGAAGAAAGTAAATTCATTCAAGAAATTCATTGCAAATGGTACTGTGCCGCTCTAACACTATTTCGTCAAAAACGAGCCGAAACTGCAGTTGTGAGCCATCTAAAGGATTAACATGATGTGCTCCTTACGTAGGAATTTTTAATTTATTCGTCTACAACTTCACTGAGTGCCTTTACAGATTGTTTGTTGATTTTTTCTAAATGAGGAAATTTCGTAAATTTTAGTTCCCTTTGATGAAAAGCACACATTTGAGAATGTAACGAGAAGAGTAGTAAGGAAGAATATTGGGTAGTAAATCGTACGTATTTTGAACCACAGGACTGTGGGGGAGGTAATTCACAAAAGTTTAAATCATAAAGATAAAATAAACCTAACTGGTGCCTAAATTCTTTAATTCATATTAGCACTCATGATAAATAGAGAAATCAGAAGTTTGAAACCACGAGGTAACTGTAAGAATTCCATCTTTTCATACAAATACAGTCATTCCTTAGTTAAATAGGTTTACTGAGGTATGGCTAAACATCATCAGCACATAAATTAATGTAAGAGTTTATAACGACCCGCGGCAAGTTATTTATAAATATAAAATAACACCGGACCTACAATGGATCCCTGTGGAACCCCATTCGGTATTAACTTCTGAACTGAATTATACAATCTGACAATCTGCCATCGATGGGATAAGAAGCTATCTATCAACACAGAATCAAATTTTTTACCAAAATCGAGTAGCACTATACCCTGTGTCAGTACAGCACTTATGGAAGTATCTGCTTCCTTTTCTTTTATATTTCCTCCAAATAAGTGCATCTTATCCAGATTCTTGCTTAGTTGTTAAATTATAGTTAGAGAATTTTTTTACAGATTTTCACTTAAGTGAGAAGGAAATTAAAGAAAATTAGTAAAAGTGTTGCCGTTTGGTGAATTCCACTAGATAGAAATTGAATTCCTTGCAATCGCAATTATTACTCGGATGTTAAATCTTTATCGAAATCCGTTTCGTAAATTTAAAAAAAGTTGTTTTATTAGACAACAGAAAATTACAATAAAAATAAAACAAAGAATAAAAATTATACATTCAGTAATTGCGTTTGATTTGTGTTTGAATTTGGGCCTCTAAACCCCACAGTCAGTGTTATTTTCTATGGATATGGATATAAAATAAATCTTAAAATAAATATAGTGTTTCTCCTTTTATTTCCTATGTTTCCAAAATTCCAGAATATCTTTAAATTCTCATTAAAAACCGACAAGAATTTAAGTATATATATCTATAGAAAATCCGGTGTTAGTCATATCAGCCTTTCTTTACCTAGGAACATCTTAAAAACGTAATGGTGTGTAGTGAAGGGGAAGTTTCCTCATTTAAACTTGTATACCCAATTTTAAATTACCAACTTTACTTAAAACTTAATTTTGAAATGGAAAGCCAACAGAAAAATCGTCTCAGATTATTGTGCAGCACCGCATCTCCAAAATCCCAGAAAGAAACTAAACTTCCAGAAAATTATAAACGACGCGACGTTGTAGCGGAAGGAGCAGAAGCTAATAACGAAAAATAATATCGTGAAGAGAAAGTTTCATATTGCATTGTACCAAACAATTGGGTTATTTTGTTTGTTAAAAAGTTTTGAAAGGATTATTTTTCTCCAGAGGCGCAAGTATATTTTCACTCAGGTGCAATGCCACTAGTAAGATTTCGAGTAGGGACTTTTAACACCTTTTGATTAAGTAGAATAACCTTTTTTTAAAGGAAACCAGTGATACAAACCTAGCGCAGTTAAAAACACAAATTTCGAGTGGAGAAGTGAACACAAAACTCATTTCAACGTCCATAAATCTCGATTAAATTTAAATTCATCAAAAGTACCGTCTGAAGAGCGAATTTTGTATTTTTTAAATAAATGCGAGCCAAGAGTATTTACACAAAAAAAAAAAACTGGCAAAAGTCCATGAATACACCTTTATCTCTCAGTTAAACAAAAATTGAGATATTTACAAATAAGAAGAGAAAATATTCAAATCCATTTTGGGTGCCACTTTTTTTACTTTTCCTTTCCGAAAGGCATATTTATTTAATTTTCCGTGAACACTGGTTTTCAATTTAATGTTTCGGGTAGAAATATCCATCCAGAAGGGTCCACAAACCCTTGAAATCCCTCTGAGAAGTTATTTTGCCATTCTTATTTCAATAAGCTAGGAGATTTTTCACCCTTCCACAAAAAGCATATAAAAATTACTTCGTTACAATTCTACCAAAAAAAAACGAGAATTATTTTCCTCAAAATTCAATGGGATTTTTTCCTAATAAATTCAGAGCATTTTCTGGTAAGGAAAGAATTGTGTGAGATGTCTTTTCTCGATTGAGATTCTCCTTGGCGTCTGTATGAATGTAAAAAAAAAGAAAAAAAAATTTAAATTGACCTTTTTTCTATGAATACCACGATTTCTGGATAATAATCTTGAAGAGCTTTTCAGTAAATAATACAAAAAAAACGAGGGCTGGGGTACTTTGAAGTCGCAGGGATTTCTTAGAGCAATCTAATGAGGTTCTACCTACCTCGAGTTATTTTTCTTGAATACATACGTGAATTCAATATAGGAAATCCATGTCAAGAGACTCTCTCCGTACCCTCTCTCCGTACATCAGAAGAATTCCCTGTAAAACCATTCAATTTATTTGCATAACTCTGTACATTATGAGTGCTGTTTATGTTTTTATTTCCCTTTTCTTTTTCCTTACTTTCAAACGATTGGTTAATTAAGTTCAGTCTGGGGTTTGAAATTAGATCGACTGCAATCAAGAAACTTCCATAGAGTGGTCAAGGTTTTCTTAAGATACTTTTAAATGTTTTAGATATTTCTTGGTAGAAATTATAAAAAACAGTACACAAATACCATCAATAGAGGGGAAAAGGCAGTTATTCTCGACTCGTGCTTATATTTAGGACATTGTCATAGAGATTTTCTTCTGCATTTTAAAAGAAAATAGCAGGACTGTCTTCACACGTTTTTATTTATATTTCTTCATGAAAGACGTGTTCTATTTTATTCTGTTCGATGGATTTTTTTTTTCTGAAATAAGAATCACAGTAGTAGAACCTATTATTTCTTTTAACTGTTCAGGCAGACTATTCCAAGACTAATAGTAAATTAACAATAAATAAATTTGTTGGCTCCTTTACTATTTTCCTTATCAAGCAAGATTTTCAATTTTTACTGATTCCTATGAGCGTGAAAAATTTTGGATGAATTGGATCGCTTATTAAATAACAGAAAAAGAATGGAATAGGTATGGAGCCCTGGGGAACCTATCTATCTGATGAGTATGAGTATGAGTTGAAGATAGAACAATAATACAGATGGTATGGTAAAAAGGGAAATTTTAAATCCAAGTAAGAAGGCAGGGTTGTAAACCAAATCTTGAAATTTCGGATAAAAAACTAAGACCTTCAAAATATCACTCAGTTTCTTAAGTTTTCAAAATATAATATAAGCTTTCGTATTTTAGAGAAACTGAAATTCTCTTTCACTTTTACCATCAAAAGTGATTAGATGGCACTAAGAGAACCAAAGCGAAGTATAAGATAAGAAGATACGTGGACTCCGAACCACCGAGTGATTTCATGAACAGGACTATATTACCACTGAGGGAATCAGTTACAATCACAAATACTCACAGAAAATAAGTGGTCGATACGGGGCCACGTCAGATGTTCTA
Source organism: Dasypogon diadema (assembly GCA_006980735.1). Classification (NCBI taxonomy): domain Eukaryota; kingdom Metazoa; phylum Arthropoda; class Insecta; order Diptera; family Asilidae; genus Dasypogon; species Dasypogon diadema. The sequence continues at coordinate 87,199 of QYTT01089510.1, read as the reverse complement.
TGTACCTAGATAGATTACTATTGACAACGAATAACATTTCTCCTCCGATGTCAAATGCCTGCAATTATCGCCGAATGTAATTTGATTAAAATGCTAACCGTATAAAGTGTCTGCCCCTCCCGGCAATGACCCAGCATTTTCTGCCGTTCCAAATGTCTCCGATAATAAATCACTTTTCCTGCAGCGGGACAGAAATCACATTATCATTTATTATGACAGATTAATAACTGTTGAAGAAGATTCTGGCCCGCGGTCTGACATATTTGATTAATTAATTTGTTGACACTATCTCACGACGTCGTTATTTAATGACGTTGTACTCCGGTTCTCATCAGCAGCAGTGGCGTGGTGATCATTTTTATTACTTCCGACATTTATTAATTTATCACGAGCTGAATGAAGGTGCTGTGCCACACCCACCCTAAGTTTCGGTGAAATCCTTTTTGGTATTGATTTGCAGCACGTGTAGTGCGACGTGTATTGAATTCAGTGAAATCCATTTGAACTGTTCGCAAAAGTTTTACAATTAGGGGAAGTAAACATTTTAGTAGAAAAAATAGATTTTTAGTAATTCCAGGGTAAAATAATTGTTCCTGTCGCAGCAAAATTAATTCGAAAGAAAGTTTCATTGAAAATGATTGCGAGCTGGAGTGGAATTGGAATTGCTGCAAAATTAGCAAAATATTTTTCGTCATATGCAAAACAAGCTATTTCCGAGGAAACTATATAAACTCGAGATTATTTAAATTTGAGAATATTCGTATTCAGAGGGAGGGTGGGAGAGCAGTGGAGGGGATGCTGGCTTCAGTTCCACCTTACTCTCGGCTAAATGCATGCAACTAACATTTCGGCTGAACAAATTGGATAAAGTTTTGAAATTTATTTTGACAGTTCGCACCGATAGGTCTGACCAAAGACAGTGGCGTCGACTACAGTAGGGGTCGGGACATGTCTGCAACTATTTTCATATTTTGACAAATTAAATGATTTATGTGGAACAATAACTACTCTTGTGGTAAAGCAGTTTGGCCTGATGCTGACTTAATTATACTGAAAGCTCTTGGAAAATGCATCAGCGGCAGTTGTTACTAGTTTTGGAGCTGGAGTGGTATAGTTGGGCATCGGAAATAATTATTACGACTCTTATTGCTGCCCATATTATTCTAATATATTGTTGGCTGAATGCATTTATTACTTCCAAAAAGAAAGCTTATGGTGTCTGTTTGGATTGGAAGTACTAAGAAAAAGTATAAAGCGGAGTTGGTCGTTACTATGAAGTTTTTTTGTTGACATCCGAATAGTAACCCTGAGGAGAGAAGATGTATTACGTGCAGGCCTTCAAAGTTGTTAAGATTCGGTGTAGTTTTCAGAAAACAACAGTGAACCCTTCTAAAATCGGACTAATTGTAACGTCTTAGTCAACTTTTTTTTATAATTTAGGTAGTAAGTAGTTTTAAAGATCGTAAAAGCATTGCGTGTATGACTATTCAAATCCATACTTTCCGAAAATGCAGCCACACTTGCGAAGACACTAGTAAAAATGGTTAAACCTTTTAAGGATGAAACAGATAAAAAATGCCTTTAATTGCGGATCAAATCAATTAATGATGTATCTTTTTAGGCATCCTTTTAAAAATCTAAAGCTATTTATCGAAAAAATTAACTCAGAAGTCATTTTCATGTTCCTGAAAAAGTTGCTATGTACTAAATATTGATATTGTCAGTATTTTCAAGGGATTTTTTTAAAGTGATGTATCTGCCCTAAGCTCTTTTTCCAATTAGCATAAGTACTTTACACATTTCTTTGGATGTTTTGAATCATATAGTATTTCCCTTAAAAACGTAATAAGCTTTTATCAGTACATGCAATTATCAGTACAATACTTCGATTAGCTTTAGATAGCATGCCACATGCCTAGTATTGGCATCATTAAAAGTTAAAGCGATGCAGAATCCGGATCACTTAATTGTGCCGGTAACTGTGCTACCTTTAAAAATACTCGACCACTGGTGTATGATGATAGGATTACAATCCGGGGATTAATGTGACTTGAGCTACCGCGTTATCCACTTAGTCACGTGCCCCTCACCTTCTTAATAGTATTCATGAAACAAAATACACCCACTTACCTAAAACTGATTCAATCATGCTTTACACATATGCAAGTAAAATTTCCCTTCTGTGGAATCACCTCTTCAAAGTAGAGTTTGAAGGATTTGCTTTTTATGAGAAACATTTCCGCATAATTCTCCAGCTTTGTATCTTCTATTCGAAAAAATTTTCTGTAAATGCCCTTCACGAATAATTTTCATATGCTTAAAATCTGCAGAGATGACTTTTTCAAAGCATTTTCCATGGTAATTCGTAAGAGAATTGCAGAGAGGAGATTTGCATTCATTAGAGGTTCTGTGCGATTATGGCATAGAGTCACAAAGTGCTTTTTCGTATGGGTTCATTGTCGTCGTTGGGTTACTTGGTCTACTTCAAACCCTATAAATGGGGCGGCACAAAGTCTTTACCATGAATTAAGCCAAAAACAGAAAAAAAACTTTATCTGTGGCTTCGTGTCGTATTCAAGTTTTTGTTTAGCGAGCGTTTGTTTATCCTGCGGTAAATATTTCATTAACTTCCCTTTTCGGCAGAGCACCTGTGTATCTGCATATGAATGTTAGGAGAGAGCTCCAAATAGAAGCCAGGCCAAAGGGTGTATCTTTGCCAGTAGTTAAAAGTGGAAAATGATTTCGGGGGGAAAACAGTAATTTCTGCATTTTCACCGGGTTAATTGGTGCGATTAAAGTAAACACGCAAAACAGAAAAAGAAATTATGAAGTTTAGTCGATAGTCGTTTGCCTTGAAAACGGATCATGATCTTGTTTAGTATATCCTCAAAAATGCCCAGGAAGGCGTACGCAAAAATATATACTTCCTTCCAAATGAAGGTTGATTTCATTTCAGCATCTTTAAATTCCCATTATTTAAATTACTTTTGCGCTGGTATGGCTTGAGTGATTGCAGAATGTTCAAAAAGTTTGTTCTTGTTTCGCGCAAAAGTTTCTGTAAACTAACAATTAACAGCTGCGAGGTAAAAGTTGAGAAAACGTTTTCAGCTTGTCGGATATTTTCATTTGAATTTACACTTTTCGAATTCAGACATAGACACAACGTCAAAAAGGTGTGTACTGGAAGGGGTGAGCTTGTACAGTTTATTCTTCGTTGGACATTTAGAACAAGTGACAAATTTCCAAGCGAATAATTCTCAACTGACTGGAAAGTGGTCCATGGATTAGTCCACTTTAAGATCATATTAAAATGTTAGAAGGGTAGCAGTCATAGGATAGTTAATTTCACATTTAAAATCGCAAACTATAATTTCAAGGATCCAGAAAATAAACTCTGGAGCATACATAGGCATAAACAAATAGTTTTCTGCACCATATCATTTTAATGGTCCTCGGGATGTAGTCAAAACCCAGACTACTTTCATTAAATAGCGTTTACAGCAATAGAATGTCGAACTACAGCATATAATGAAAATGCCCTCTACTCAAATCTCATTTTATGCAAAACCAAAAAAAAAAATTTATCATGAACGACGAAGTCCGTTTTGTCTTCTGTATCCTTTTTGGCGAAATTATCAGTGGACTATATTTCTTTGAGGATGTTAGAGATAATATTACGTCTGTATTCCTCTTCCAGATAAGGCAGCGTTTTTTTTGGGAACAACCCTATGTAGCACACAGTACAATTTAGACGAAGAGAAATTTTAGGGAACAACATTCTAACATCGCAGTTGCTCCGCAAGTACAATTATCGTCAGTAGAATTGCCTTAACTAAATAAATCACCTCGTTCTTTGCAGAAGTCGAACCCGCGCCTACAGAGAAGAAAATGGGATGGTATGTGTTCACGTTTATAAGCTCACGAGTTCCGCGCACCAACTTTTGATAAAAACCGAGAAAGATCCGGCTCGAAGGACCAAAAATGTTCACGTTTATAAGGCTCCAACGAACCGACACAGTCTGAACCAGTGCAATTCCCAATAAAAACACATCTGCCGGTCTTAAGAATTTATTTTATTTCAGGAGTTGTTGCCTGGTCAAAGGCCAAACGGAGAAGATACCAAAAAAATTTTTTATTTAGAGCAGGGATCGTTTTCTGGGTTACAATTGTATACAAGCTGTCGATACGCCAACAAACTGGAAATCCATGAGTTTAGGAGAGTTTTGAACAGTATGAACCTGAATTCATTCAAACCTATATGTACTCTTAAACATTTGCCTGGAATACATAGACAGATCCTCTCAATCTCTACCTTGAATTCGCTGGTACAAACTCACAGTGCCTCCTTAGTCGCACTTTGCAATAGCAGGATATTATGATTAGCAACACTAGTTTAATTCAACCCCCAAAAAAACTTCATCTACCTCAGTCAATTCACCACTCAAAAACTTCTAATGATCTACGGTCATTTCACAAGTCATTCAACTATCGTACATGTGGTTTTCTACGATTCTTAGATTTCTCATTTGGAAAACATGTCAAAGCTACCTCAGCTTACCAAAATTTTCTATAGACAAACAGCAGACAAATATGAAAATATATGAACTGAGAGTTGAGATTTTCGGCAAATTCCAAAGAAAAATGACTTGGTCAGGTGCCCAGAATGAACAAACGTAAGATGCCTGAGGTTGGGAGTGTGTTTTTGTAAAGGAAATTCTGAGAATAACAACAAACGGGGAAAGCCCCATCTGCAATGATGTAAAAATCAAGGATACCTTCATATCTTCTTGGTTTTGTTACGATCCAAAACAGCGGATCCCTACCCAGAAGATTAAAAAAAAATTGTACTAACGAATTCGTGACTGAAGAGAAGAGATTTAGATTAACGTCGTAGGGTATTTATCCCGCATAATTGCCGCATTCTGATTGCGTTCACAATCTGTACTTTACGTATAAGTGTCAAAAATCGGGTCGACGTGTCGAAAATAGTTCCATTTCAAAAGCCACAAGCTTAAATATTACTGTCAAACATTGGCTACGGATTATTAGAACCATGTAGAAAATTGATTACAAGGCCACACTCGATTGAACAGCATGTAACTTCAATAAATTACAAAAATACGACTCTTTCTCCAGGATAATACCAAAACACACCCGGCTCTGCTATAGCCCAAACTGTCTTATTCTCATAACTTATATACTTCTGCCCTCTTATTCCGGCCGCTAGAAAACCACTTGAAATTAATTCGAGGAATTGGTTCAAGTTAAACTCCAAATCCGCATTTTTTTATTGTTTAAATAGTGACCTCCATTAGCGTTGCACTTGTGCACTATTCCAAAAACAAGAACAAAACAAAACAAAAAAAAATCACGACCCTCCAAAGAGGAAATTTCAAACTTCCGAACAGATGGGAAAACATGGGCTAAAGTTTATGGAGAGTTAATTTGTTGTAAAGTTTTCGCATCTATGGAGATGTATTCGCCTCCAGAACTTCCGGAAATAAATTAATTACCAAAATGAACGTCATGTTCATGCAGTGTTCAGCTACTGAACTGAATAAGCCGAAACGGATGGGCATATCATCATCCCTTGTGAGGTTGTAAGATAAATTCTGCTCCAATTTCTGTTCCCTTCTCAATTTGGGACATGACATGATTTTGTAGTGTGAGTTTTCTGTTAATAATTCAACTAAATCTGGACTTTTTAACAATAATGCTCTGATGCCTCAATAGATTTCCAAATGCAGACAATAACAAAAGTCACACTAGCTCACGTGCACCATTTCCTCCTATTTTCAGTGAATTCTTGAAGTTCTCTACTTCAACGACCGAAATTGCTCGCATGAAAGGGTGATTCATTGTTTCAAAGCTAAATTGATACATATATATTCACTTGTTGCTCACCACCACCTTTCACTCCTGAAGTCCACATTCAGTGGATTCTTGTTGCAATCCCACTTAGCATCCATGCACAGCTTGAGAATTCACTCAATCGAAGCACGAAAGCATCGTTTATTTTTCCTTGATGCTTTCAAATGTCTTTCATAGCCCACAATTTTACTCCCCCAGTTGTAGGTATATTCAAAGGATGATTTCTTGCTTCCTGGTAATTGGCAAACTCAAACCAGAGTATGCTACAGTGGTGCTTCACTATACGTGGGTTGAACTGGAGCACAAGGTAAACGAAGCCAATGGGGAACTTGGACGTCTCAGTAAATTGACTTGGTTGAGGTAACTTCAGCTTAAAGGACGTAGTTATCCCCCAATAAATGAAATTATGAGCAGGAGTCCTTGATCAAGATTTATGAATATTGTTTTCGTGTATGGAACAAATTAGAGTTAATATTTGCAAGATTCATTCCCTATGGATGGGGTGTATACTAATTAGAATTTCATCACCAAAATTGCACTGTACTTCAAAAGGATTCTTACGTTCATTTGTCAAAATTGGACAGAGATTGAGATCCTCAAAGAAGCGGAAGTATTGGATTGGAACTGTGACGATATCTTGCTGCATTTTACATTAATATTTCAGGACGACACGAATCCACAGCTCAAGTTTTCTGAATAAAGCAACAATTTCTTTTTACGTTGTAGCCAAAACTCTTGAGACACCATATTATGCCATAGATAACATTGGAGAATAAGAAAGGCAGAAGGACTAACTATAAGGAAGTCTACAGTTAAGGGCGGTCGTATTGACTAAACTAGGCTTACAATCCTAATATATAGTTTCGAGTATGAGCGAACCTTTTCCTTCGCGTCGGTTCTGCTTCCTACCTTTGGAGCTGGTGATTCCGAGGTTTTGGTATCCCAGGAATCTTTAGATTGTCGCGGGAAAACACAGTGCAGCCAGATTGGCAGCCTCTTTCGCATTTCATCGATGTTCCCAGTTACGTCCTGGCTCTTTCTAGCGCCTTCTTGTTTAACTTGTAGATCCAAGACGCTCTCTTCGTTCGTATTAGCCCCAATCCTTAGGGCAGTATGTCCTCCTAAGTAACAGCCTCTTTTAGACGGTGTTTCTTCTTCGGTGTGTGTGGGAACAACTGATATCGGTATAATCAAAGGAAAACAAAAGAAGTTAATCACAACGATGTTATGTTTTTGGTAAAAATGATTTAACACCTCGCCTGTCCAAAATACCAACAGAATCAGTAGAAGATTCCATCTCCAAAGGTTTTTCAGTTTAGAAGATAACTTTTAATGTTTGTATGCAAACTTTAGGTGGCTTTATTAAGTAATTACTTTAGTGATATTTCATAATGTTGGTTTAAAACAAAGGGAGTAGTGCATCAAGTTTAACTAACTGACTTCATAACAAATTTACCTAAAAAATTTTAATTAAATGATTAGACACTTTTAATTAAGTAATTAAAAATTTGGCCTTCCGTAAAATTAATCCTATTTCTGTTATAAAGATAATAAAGGATAAAGGAGCTGCATATATATTTGCAACAATTTTAAACAGATATACGCAAAATCACTCTATTCTATATATACCTAAACCGACGGTTTTATCTTTCATTTGCCACATACCTATAAAGATTTATCACAAAATTATCTTTTGAGTAATAATTGAATAAAAATTTCCTCAGAATTTTCATTAGTCGCATAATTTAACTCATTATTAACCACAGTCTCAGTTTCTACAGTGGCTTGTCGTGTTTCGATCCCAATCCCAATCCCAATTCCCATCCCAATACCTCACAAAGTCTTTAAGGAGCCCGTTTTTGTCCTTTGACAAGCATTTAAGCCTCATTAGCATGAAACAATAAAAAAGGGTGTAAGCGATTATGGCTTATACATTATTTATAGCTGTGAATGTATAATAAATTCCCGATATAAAGCGCCTCTGGAGACGATTTCCTTCTCCAGACACGAAAATATGTAAATTGGTTAAGTTTCATGGACTTGGGCGTTTTGTTAAAATTGTAATTTGACTAAATCTCGGTGGGAAATTGCCGGGGAGGGATGAGGTGGCGACTATGTTTTTCGCGTACATTGCAAATCTTCATGATGGTGGAATTTATTATCGCTCTGTGTAAATTGCATTATAAAGTTGGTGACGGTACTAAACCTTTGGGTTTAGTCACTAAATACCAGATGTTTCATTTGCATTATCTGAGTGGATGATTATGTTGATTGGGAGTTGAATACTCTGCAGGACTTTCTTAATTTGTTACTTAATCTAAAGGTTCTTCGTATTCAGGGAGTTAGAAATCTAGAGAAAGATATACATAACTATAGAACTGTAGAGAATGTTCAATACTCCTTAGAATTTGTTTTTTCCCTCCCTTCCCATTATGTATTTCATATATTCGAGGGATGCATTTTATTTTTTCTCTTTCGCTTTATAACAGAGAAACTTCAGTCTAATGGAACCACTGTCTAGAGTAAAAATTCTTCAGAAGAAGACTGAACCTTACTATATATCCTGAAAGTTTTCCTTAGTTCCAATAACCACAGCTTGCCCAAGTTTCACATACAATTTCATGACTGTCTGTTAAGGAAGTCCAACATGAACCAAACCCAAATCTGTTGGTAGAAAATTCTGGCCTGTATCCATTATCTCCCGCAATTAAATGTTTACTGGGGTAGACTAAGAGGAAATCGATTTCACTATTCCATTATGAGCATAATATTGCAATGTAGGAAGTCTACCGGGAGCAAATTAATATTGTCGCTCTGCATGAATTTATAAAGTTAAAAACTTCTTTAATTTACTTGGAAATCAGTGCAACTATAGCTACTAACCCCTTAACAGAAAACGACCACCTTTGAGATTTATATACTTTAATTCCAGCAATCATATGTTAACTGACAAAATCCTGATAATTATGCCTTCGATAGGAAGAATATCTCTATGTCGTTTATCATACAGTTCTGTACCCACTCGGCAAAGATTTTTTTCTTGTACACTTCTCGTACAGAGAAACTTTCCGTAGAAAGGAAGAGGAAAGTTCGTGACAGTGATGTAGGGTCTCGGGGACAAAGTTAAGCCATCAGAAAATAAATTGCTCAAAGAAGGATTTGTTGTGACGGGGACGGCACAGAATTGTATCTGGTTGCTATCTTTCAGCATCTACTTAAAGTTTGGTTTGTATTGAAAAGAGAAATTTTACAAGAGCTGGTTGGAGTTTGTATTTTGTCCTCTGGATTATATTAGTTCGAAAACTCATTACGATTAAAAAAAATATATACTTTTTCAATGAGAATGTAATTTGTTGTGACGGATTAGTGACATGAATGCTTCTGGACCAAGAATAGGATATTAAACCAGGGTTTGAATAGCCTGAAGCTAAATAAAAAGCTCTACCAAATGTGATCATATTTTGAAATTCCATTTCCTTTATACTTGTTATAATACTACAGACCATTCCAAACGAAATGGAGAAATTTTGATGCATGTTAAATTTTACGTTTTTTAGAAACGTGTCTAACTCAAATTTTTGGATACTATCATCAATCCAACGACAAGAATTTTCCGCAAAAAAACTAATAAGTCTTTTTTATGATAATATGTCGATTTTATGCGAACCTTCGCTTATTAAAAAAAAAGAAGCTTTTTATTCTATGTAAGTCAACTCGTTTCTCTGTCTCTGGTCTCTGTTTTAGATTTTTCTATTGAGTCTACCACTTTTTTTTCATTTGGTCGCACATATCAGGAATTTTACCCCACGGTGCTATGAACAAGACCCTTTATATGTGTCCAAATTAATATCACCAATGGGAACATCTGCCATGGATGAAGGTAACCGTCCACATTGTTTTCCAAACTATAACCAAAATTTTATTGTTGTTGTTCACGGACCCCAAAACTCTTCCTCAAGGATGCTCAAAAATTTGTCTTCTTCTTGTATTGAAGCCTCTTCAGAAAAGATCTGCTTTTAAGAAAGGATAGCCTGTAAACTATGAACTATATGACAGAACTATAGCATTTTAGCTCATAAATGGCTTAAGGGCTTCAAGGTAAAAGACTTTCGATCTGTAGGCAGGGTCGTGCATGGAGGATTTTTTTTTAAAATATTGTCTTATATATGACTATGCAACAATATAGCTGACATTTTTTTTGAGATTCCAATTCTTTTCATCTCAACTTCAAATTTCTTAGGACTCACTTACCCAAAACCCAAATAATTTAATAGACAGAAATAAGGTAGCCATTTAGGCAAACGGAATGAATAACTTCTATGAAAATAATCGCTTTACAGTCCCAGGAATATTTGTTAAATACACAAAACTCAGTAAAAAGTACATAGAACAGGTATTCGACTTGAAAGCCCACCTTGTAGCGGTTCTGTCATGCTACCATCAGTCCGCCGTCTGTCTTAGCAACAATTCTTACGGATCCGTAAAGAAGTTGGAATCTTTAGCGGCAGAACGAATCTGTATTTACGGTTGAGGGATTTCCTCCGTAGGCAATTTACGTTTACAAATTTAACATTGTCATTATCTCCCTATACAGATGCCAAGGATGCTCAGAAAGTTTGTCCCTACACTCACTGGGGGGACGACTCCCGCACGACCTATCATACTGAGGGATTTGTCTAAACGTATACAATCAACTTTTGGCTGTTTTGTACTTTTTGCCCTGAAATTCCATCCGACATCCCTCCGGAAACCATCGGAAGGACTAAAAACCTTAAGCAATAAATCTGGATTGCGTTTCTGTATATTTGCTTAATCCTAGGGTGAAGATGTTTGCCGTAGAGATTGAGACCAGACAGTTAGTTACCATTTGTCATATAAGTTAACATTTGTATACCTCGCAAGCTGAAACTTTTTCTTCGGCAAGAGATAAGATGAACTGCCAGATTTGGACTTGAACTGAGGGACGTGTATGTGTATGTGATCCCAGTGACATCTGATTCCAACGTCATTCGGGAAGAGGCTTTGATAGACATTTGTTCGAGCTCAGCTAATCCTGTAAAATATTTTCATGTCATCCAAATTTAATGAAGGCTTAATGAGCTGAGAAGTTTTATGGATATGGTTTGGTTGGGTATTTAAAATGGACTGATGGGGTTTTCTGGTGGTGTCGATCCATGGATGGGCGGCCACATAAAAGTACCCTTAAGGTTGTTAATGTGTAATAATTTGTGTTTAGGCCTTAAATGGAATGGATCCTTTGGGATTTTGTTTTTACCGAAATCATTCCCTTCCGCCTGAATTTATAGTGTTCCAAATAGTTCAAACTGCAATGCAATACTTACGTCTTCTCCAACGACTTAAAAGTCATTGTATTCTAAAACTTATCTTCGGCTATCCATTAGTTTCACCTTTTGCTTGTGCACAGAAAACCAGCAGGTGGATGAAACCCTGAAATTCCCTCGAGTTTTAATCACTTTCTGAACCATTTGTCGATAGCTCTTCTTCCCAGAGTACAGCGCAGAGCTGGCAAAAATAAACTAACTTGTATCTAAACAGAGAAATTTTGGCAAATCATGCAGACATTTAATTTAGCACAATCTCACCCCTACCCACAGGATTATATAAAGCGGGAGGGGATAAGAACAGGAAGACGAGATGTTTTTCTGATGAGGAACTTTTAACAAAGTTTGTGATGCGTAAGCAACCCTTAACAAAAAGTTTTTGGTCTCCTCGCTGCCGAAGTGGTTTTCTGTGTTGTTTGACTTTTCAAATTTTATTTCTATTTTAAATTGGAGAGCAATGGAATTCTATATATCCGCTTTCAGCGAGAAGATGGTAGATGTTTGTGATGACAAATCCCGACATTAAGGTTGTTAAAGTAATAGTCAAATTAATAATGAATTGATTTGAATTTTTACTACGCGTTCGGACATTTTTCTATAGAGTGCACAACGTTTTTTCTTTAGTTTTTCACTGCAACCACACCAAAAAATAAAAAATAAAAAAAGGAAGTTGCAGATAAATCGCCTCCCACAAAAGCTTCAACGTTGCTGGTTAATCAATTCAAAGGCAAACGAATTTCGATGTCCTTTTTCTGGGATTTGCCATTTGCTACCATTGGATAGCAGCGAATGCCACTACAAGTAATCAACAGTTCATTAAAATTGGACCGTAGCATTCACCGTGTCGACCCCATTTAAATTCAAAGTTGCCAATTCAGGTTTTGTAACAAACGAATACGGATGGCATGTAATAGTGTCCACGTAGATCATACTTTACGAGTCCTCCTCTATTCTGGACGGACCCATATCGATTTTCGCTGTAAATTTCTGTAAGGACACAGACCGATGGAAGCATTTTGTGATATTTCACCTGCGGACGCAGTCACAATTTATTCATACGAATGGGGCCAATTTGTTTCATAGGCGAACACCAGTTTGTTGTAGCATCGGAAAAATGCCAGCGGTTCTGCAACGTGTGCTCGCCCCCCTCCCGTGTCCTTATCCTGTACGTTTGTATTCCAATTGCATACATGCAATCTCAATGTATAGGCCTATAATGGTACGGGATTTTGCGGTCTAGTCTCCCTACAACACAGATTGACGTAATTTTCATTAATAAGTAGAAATTCGCTTGAAATGGTTACCCACAATCAGGGAAACCTGTGTTGAGCTGTGTTAACGTTAATTTAGCTCTTTACAGGAGGCGTTTTAATCAAATGCTCCCATAAATTTTACATAAAACAAGTTTTAAAGATATTTCCGTTGTAATTAATTGAAATCAGGTTCAATTTATAATGTGGGCCCTTTCTACGATGAATAGAAGCCACAAAATAGAAATGGCCTGAGTAATTGCTTGCGATTATTTCTTTTAGATTGAGACTGAGATCAATTCTTTTGAAATTTTTGGGTTTCCAAAAATACATCGCAAAAAGGAGGAAAAAAAATAGTGGCAGCTAACAGGGAAGGTCTCTCAAATACACCAACCGAGAATTAATCCTCCAGTTCTCGGGCAAACATACAAAAATTGTAAAGGCTTTACTAAAGACTGACTGTCACTACACTTGAAAGTAGTGGATAATAGGATAATGTCTTCAATGGTACTTGAAATACTAGACAATTTCATGATTTCTTCATTTCTAAAAGGGGATTTACCATTGAAGGGAAGGCGCTAGGATGAAAGATTTTGGGAATGAGGAGACTAGGAAATTTTAACCTGACAAATATTGCAAGTAAGCTACAATTTTGTTATGAAATTTTTACTGTGCAATATCCTATGACACTATTAGTGGAATGATAATCATTATATGAATTTTACTAGGGTCTGACTTTACTGTACCTGAATACTATAGAATTCTTAGAAGCACTGATTACAATAGCTTCTATCCTAAGTTTAGGCGCAAACTATCTTCAACTTCAAGGGAGTACTACGAAGGCTACTTTACTTTGGGAAGGAGATGATAGAATGGTAGTACATTAGGCTCTCGGGGTAAGACTCCTAAATGTTTAGTGAAGCTAAATCTTTAGCGATAGTAAGAAATTTCAGAATTGCACAAACATATTCGGGAGAAGGTGGTCCTAATCCGGTGAACTACCACTTATTACCCTCATCCATCCATCCGTTCATAGAATACTACTGAGAACATTTACGTTTATCCATTTAAGAATGAATCAACTAAGGTCGCCGGAGCTTTCCAATTTTCCACATAATGCAAAACGAAATAATCCAAAAATTGTTGAAAGATTCTCCAAATCGTCCACACAATATTGGAGTGATCCAATTCGATTAAAATCTCCTTTTGGAGCAAAACTTTAATTGAGTTTAAACCGCTCAGTGTCGGTTTTGGATTCTCATCGTGGTTTCATCCCCTCCACTGTTGTCCCCGACCCGGGCTATGCTTCCAGTAAGTTTCACCAACCTGGACGAGTTGTTTGTTGATTACTTTTTGTTTTATAATGAAAATACACCAGAAACCTAGCACAATTCCAATTTGTAGGTGTGAATGGTTTGCAAATCACAACTAAACCAAAACTGCAGCCCCAGAAAAGTCTGCAGTCTTGTTAGAAAGTTCTGATTATTTTCGACCAACTTTTGTTTGTAGCCAAATTTAAGTGTGACCAAGTTTCCACTGGGACTAGATTCGTCTGCGGCATCCTCTGCCAGAACCTCAATCCAAACACTTTAAAACAATTCTGAGATTGAAATTTTGCTACGTGGTCGCTTTTAGTTCTACCCAAGTGCAGTTGACTACATTTTAATGCTACTTGATATCCTGCGGGTAGAAAAACTTCGCCTTTTTCTACCTTCCCCTTATTGGATTCTCATGAAAAGCTCTCGAATACATAATATCTTTTTGGAGGGAGCGTGAAAGGAGCTGCATTGCATTTGCAATGGGTATCGATTAACATGCCTAATCCATTAATCTCTCTTTATACATTCTTGCAAGTCTTGCACCAAATGAAATTAAATGTTTGAAACAAAGGTAGCTGCACAAAGGAACTGACAATAGCGAAATTATCTCAACGTAGTCAGGAACCCCAACGCCAAATACAAGCAGCAGACTCTGAAGTTCTCTCAGGTAACTTTAGTTGGGTGCTGGTGCTGGGGTACATGTAGCCACGTAGATCTAAGATCTGCTACCTTGCCGCCCCACTCCAGAAACTCTTTACAAGATTCCATTTTAAATTAAGTGGCCCAGTGAATTCAAGAAAAAAGGTCTTGTTTCGAAACAAAACGGTTAAAGGAGTCTGGATACCCCTTCAACTTTTTCGTTGTTCTTTAAACCTCAATTTAGGGTTACAGATCCCCTGTCGACCCTTTCATCACTGCATCTCTTGCCCTCAGATATCTTAAGATTTATTTCTTAATTTTTTTCTTTTTATATAAAGGTGGGAACCTGTGTTGAAAAATTCCATCCATTTCTGCGGTGCAGAATTTCTTATACTTTTGAAAAAATGAGAGTGGAAAGTTTTCGTTTTTTTTTGCTTTTCCTTCTGAATAAATCAGAAAAAAATCGCTCAAGGGTTTTCTCTATGGACGTAAAATAAGAAAAAAAAACAAATCTCTGAAATCGTGAAATTTTGAAACTGAATGGAATATCAACGTATGCTTCACGAGAAGTGCATCTGTTTCATTAGAGTAACTTTTCCTGATTGAAAGAACTTTTTTAAATTTTTTTTTGTGTACGGAAAATACAGCAAATTTATTTTGTCAAATTATAGAAAGATATTCCTCCACTTGGCAGGAGGTATTCAGGGAGTCTTGCAGCGTAAAATTTAAGCAAAAACACTCGAAATTGTATGTTGAATATTTCAATTGAATTACTGCAGCAAAAGAGTACTTAACGCTCTTGACTGAATTCATCCCCAAATCAAAATAATCAAATAAAAAATTCATACTTGATTCGAGAATACTGTAAGCAATCCCTGTGGAGGTTCAGTTTCCCTATATACTTAGTCCAAAGCTTGCAACAAGGACAATATTCTCACAATCAATTCCTAGATGTTCAAGGAAAGAAATAAGAACGAAACTATTAGTGAAAAGGGCCTTTCGTGGAGATTCTCATCTAACGTTCCTTTTCTTTTAGAGAGAATTAAAAGCTTAGGGGATGGATTGTTTACATTTACATCCACTCACAATACGTTCACTTTAAAATTGAGAAAAGTTCAAATAATAGTCTAGCAATTACGTCATGTTGGCAACTCTCATCATAATCTATTATTTTTTAATTATCATTGTCATTCTTCTCAGTAAGGTTGTAAATTTAAAATACATGAACAGGGCTTCCATCAGGGACAGGGCCTGTCTTTTATTCAAACTTCGAAAAGCGTACGATACTGAAAATATGAATTTCCTGTATATAATTATAAAACAAAAAATGAGCCCACGATTTACCCCTAGAATTAAATTTGCACCACCGCATTGTTGGTGTGTATTCAGCGTGCACATAATCTGCATTGTAGTACTTCAATTTGTGGCCGATTGAATTCTTACCACAGAAATCTTTTTTTCCACTATTTCCGCAGATATTGAGGAAAAATCAACCAAATACCACAAAAATCCCATCGGATTAACACAATCAGCGGTAATTTATGCAAATATCGACAGTGGCCAGTGGGAGCTGTAGATAGTAGTGGCGTCCGACCAATGGTGTCGTAATAAATTGGTTGAATGGTTCTATTTGATAAAAGAGGGGGAATTGGTGAAACCGAACTAAACGCGTTAAATTTACCATAGGGACAGGTTTTGGAGCAATAGTGAAATTCAAGGAAAATTTATTACTGGAAGGCTTTTGTTTAGTTTCAGCATAAAGAGTTACAAAGTGCGCTTTCATACTAAAATGATGTGTGCACACAACAGGGGGTTCGCCCGTGAATGCGAAGCTTTTAATTAATAATTTTGTTGAAAATTTTGATGAAATGGAAATTCCATGTAATCCGCCCAGTGTAGAATTGGTGAAATCCTATATGTTACAAAAACACATCATATAAGTGCACTTAAACTTCCATTAAATCTTTTATTTGAAATTTCTGAGAATCACACAAAATGCAATAATTTCTTGTACTAAACCGAAATAAATCTTCCTTAATCCTCAATTGTAAGCATTCTCCAAAAAGCTTATACCTTCCTCCAGTGTCCCAAATCTAATAAAAACACTTCTAACAAAATTACAAACGGAGTTTAGATATTTCTCACACGTCCGAACCAAGATTTACAAGTGACGAAAATCTCTCTAAACAATTGAGGGAATGTTCGTGTATGAAGTGCTGATCCGTTAATATTGTCGCAAAGAAATCTTATGAATGTACCACAAGCTATCCTTGAGGGTGTGTTGAATTTTAAATTGTCTTCTAGCACGTCGTGTACATAAAGAACGTGCTATATGAATTCAGTCGTGTTTTGGAACCGGAACATAATCTCTTTTAGTTGTGTGGAACAATGTGAACTATCCTTAAGTAGATTAGCATGATTTACTATCTAATACATGCCAGGGAAGTGTTTGAGGAAATGACAACAATCCGACTAACATGGATTGACGACTATGAATGAAAATTTGAATTTCACTTCATACAGGGGGGAATAAAATGGCATTCCATTTGAATTTTTAATCTTAGTTGATGTAAATTTTAATTTTTTATTTCTTCTAATCGCGTTGTAGTCAATTATTCCGAAAATTTGGAGTGTATGTGCGCTCAGGTCAGGATAAATTTAACCAAAAATCATTTGCATTACGAATTAATCTTGAGAGGAAAAACAATGGACTTAAAATCGAACCGTTCAGGACATGTAGGAGAGTGATTGTAAGATTTCAATACTTTTGTTATAATTAAATACTAAAGATAAACAATTTGACATTTGTTAATGTTTTCTCCGCCAAAAGAAATGATATTGTTAATACCACCTAAAGACCTAAAGATCGAAAATTATAGCTGGCCTCTTTCTAAATAAAAACACGAGCGTTATTAGACATAAAAAACAACAAGGGATCAAGAATTGAAGGTTGTGGTACTCCATGTAAAACTAGAAGACATCTAAGCGAATGCTCTTCACTCTTTTTGACCTACTGAATTCAGATAACATCGAAAGTCAGCAGCAGTTAGAAGAAATATTGACAAAAAAATTTTTTATTTATACAAAGCATGAGAGATTGCAGAAGAGTGATGGAAATGATAAAGAAACACAATATTGGTAGACATTGACATACTACTTGCAATATGTGCGTCCATATTTATTCTCAGTATCTAGCTTTTCCTAAGAGTTCGGGTCTTTGGAACAGACGTTCTAACGACTAACAATATTGTATTCAACCACTATTTCTGCTCCTAACCTAGCTAATTAAGTAGTTCGATTTAAGTGATATAAATAACACCGTTCGGTGTTTCTTACACAATACAACCATTATAGAGGCTTTCAGCCAGGTCTGTCCGAATCTCTGAACTACTCTTGGTCCTGGAACCCCACAACTAATTACATCTGGAGTAAAATTGGTATCGTTAACAAAATCTCCCTTTCCCCGACACAGATACGGACTTATCAATAATCTTCTCCGGATTATCAATTAGCGACTTTAAACCCCTTCAATTATTTTCCCTCATTAAACTTTTAAATCATTTTCGTCTAGTAATCGCCGGGTTCCTGCTACGCTACACTTCCCGTAAAGCAGTCCATTAATCATTCACATTGGTCTTTGGCAGGACTGTTTGGAATTTTTCGCCCATCCCACATTTCCTCGTATATTTAACGCTCCAGCTCCAGGGTCTAGATAGACTTTGCCTGTTCGTTGCCAATCAATGTCTCCATTTTCTTTTCGTTTCATGCCTTAATTGGTGAACTATATAGACTCCAGTATTCAATGAACGTGAACACGATATCGAATGCTGACTAACCTTGTTACAGATTCTGACACAAAAGGACTGGTGAAGTTGGGGAGTAAATCGGTAACGGCATCGTGAGAAAAAAAAGGGAAAAGCTAAGACAAACTCTCTTTTCTGAATTTTCCTGCGAAGTGGAAATGTATTCCAGTCACGTCCCACCTTTCATGAAAGCAAATTCTTTTTCAGAGTTTAAGGTATTTCGGTATAGACAAGCTTCGAATGGTTAGCTTCAGATTTTCCGACCCTTTATAGATGGCCTTTCCGAGATATTTTTGACGCTGAATAAATGGGAGCTTTGGTGACGGGTAAAGTGCATTTTTTCGCTTATGTATGCTTTCAATGATTGTGGATTCGATGGGACTACCAACTTCTAGGAATGTCTTAGAAGATTACAGGACGTTGTCGTTTAAGATTTAATAAATCTTTCGCAGAAAAGAATTGGATTTTTCTTGGATGGCCAAACATGGTCAAACTAAATTGAATTTATACTGCCGAAGATTCTCTTAACTTATCCTACGGATTAAGGATGTGTTTCATGGAATTGTTATAAGATAATTAAGTGTCACGCATTGGACACTGTCCACAGTTTTTCTTGCTCCTCTGATGTGGTGAAACACAATATCTTCAAATATCACTTATCAGTAGAAAAAAAAAATTTTTAAGTTAAAGCACACTCCCTGAAAATACGAATTCAATCGCAATAAATTTGAGTGCTATCAACCATTTACACAGCAATTTTCAGAATGGTCTATTGTTGGCAGAATTGACTTTATCAATTCCGATGGAGAGGATATAATTGATGGGCTTTCTATTGCCACCACAAACGTCAAGTTTCGATTTTGTTTTGACAATAAATCTTCCCCTAGTTGTGCAGAGGCACTCCAAAAACCACAGCTGTCATGTTGAGATAAATATATTCCCGCAACCGTTTGTAAAGCCACAATTTGTTTTGTTTTTCCCAGAATTACTCAATTAAAATTAAAGCAAAGTGGGTAGGGAGGTGGAAGGAAAATAAGAAAAGTTCAATGAATCAATCTCTTTAGCGGAGATTTCTCAATAAGTTGAAAACTCCTCAGTCTGGCAGGGATTTTTTCTGACTTTATATATACGTCTTGCATGGGATCGCTTAGATGGAATCAGTTTCATGATTGCAGGAACTGAAGCGCTAATTAATTAGCACTTGCCCTCCTACAAGTAAAGCCTTCTTACAGGATTAGTGTAATGAAGGCTTTGCATGGAAATTTCAATTTATTTTGTGGTGTCCATTAGCAGCTCATTTGGACGGACTTTGTTTGGTTGGGTCTAAGGGGATTAAAGTACTCTTAGCTGCTGGTAATGATAGGGGACGAATGAAAAAAAAGCAATCGATTCAATTACTAAAGAAGGACTTTATTTTAACAGGAAATTGAGTGCATGATGTTTTATGGATAAAATAATTGTGGGATTAAGAGCTTTTCGAGTTCTTTTTAATTGACCCAACTTTACACGAAAACACATTTACCAAGAAAAAATACTAAAGACTTGAAAGAAATTGTTTATTGTAGTCGGCAAGAATATGATTAAATTGTATCAATGTGAAGCGAGGATGTGAATCTGGGGTTCATGGTACACCTGGTCTATGTTAGCTTGGAAAGGGGGAGGAATTTTCACCCACGAACATTTTTAGAAATAAAATAAAACTCTATGACACCATATCAAAAACTCCCGCGAGCAAAAAAGGGTTGCATGAAATTGTTTGTATAGCAAAAAAGAAAATAACTTTATAAATTACAGTGGGATAAGAGATCTTTAAAAACTTAACATAACACCTGCTCGCAAACGTCAGGGGAGTTTTCATCTAGGGATGTTTTCAAACATTACCCTGCTTTCGATATGAAAAATGGCTATCTGTTCCAGGAACCGGTTACCATCTTGGAAAATGCGTGGAAAAATCGTCAGGAAGATTTTAATATTTCGCATTTTCTAAACATTTGGAATAGAACCGTCAACTTTTAATAGTTAACGTCTTGAGAATCAACAACATACAACAGTAAAGCACCATTTTCAACAACAAGAACACTCCTTTTAGAATCAAAAAATTTAAAAATGGGCGTCTTTTTAATAAAAGGAAAAAATAGTATAGGTCCTAAGAAGTTTCTTTGGGGTACTCCTAATGAATCTAAATAGTCTGAAAGTAAAGTGAAAGTAACAACGTAAGCTGAACATACACTACCTGAAATGCTGCATGTATACACTAAATATTGTACACCATCCCAGAAAAAACTTCTACCTCAGAATTCCTGTAATTCATTTAAAACTTTATGGTACAGGAAGTTAACTCGAACATAAAAAGTTTTGTGATTACATTTCTTTTCGTTATCTTCATAGGCTTTCATATTCACAAAAATAAAAAACATGAGATACATTTGTCCTTTAAAAGTAAATTAAACTCCACCCTCTTCCAATCTCAATCTGTTTGCTATACCTAACAGAGCAGCACGTGTTTACTAACAAGCGAAACTCTTGGCAAAAAAAAATGATGCGACAGTACTTCATAAATTTTACGATTGGATAATAAGTGGATGCTATACAGATGTTCCGCTCTATTCACAAATTCCTATACAAATTTCACACCTATGGCTTTAAATAATGACATCCATGTTCCGCAGCGACTGCCGATAAGGATGTGTATCCAAATTCGAGGAGAAACCACTCCGCCTCCACAATGGAAAAACGATATATCTTTATTATCAGTGAAGAGCTTTCAATAAGAACCGAACAAAATCTTTCCAGCAATTTCCATAAACACTCAATTTTATCACTCGATAAACACGACATTATCTGGTGTACTCTATACGCCCCGAATGAAAGGAGCATCACCCTCTGTACACTCGCGAACATAAACAAAATTTTTGTCGTGGCACACACAGTAGCAGACAAGAAGAAGACTAAGGACTATAGAGGAACGAAGCCTTTCGAAGATTTAAACATCCCAGGAACTTTTACCAGTACATTACTTAAGGACGTCTTATAGTCATACTCATATATTTGGGGAATGGGCCGAACAGCAGGGCATCGGAAAAAAGGAGACACTTATCGCCCGTGAAAAGACAAAAACTTTTATCATTAAAAGTTTTATTCAGTTTGGAGTTGGAGCCTTATTCGGATGTGCCTCTACTGTTTTCTGCGTCCCGAATTTCGGTTGTCTGCCTGGCGACTTGCGACTTGCGACTACCCCAGCAAGCGAGACGAACAGCTGAATTCATCGCACCCTTGTTGCTGGAGACAAGTCGAGGCCAATTGGATACCCCGGTTAATGGTAGGCACTTCCCATGGCTAAGAAGTCTTACAAAAGTTTAAAGGAATTTACCTCCTAGTAAGGGGCTAATGAGCTTTTTAGGGTAACCAAAATTGGTCATAATAACTCTTGGGGGAAGGCGGTATGGGGGGTTCACGCTTATCACTGTATTCCTCCTTTTGTTCTGTCGCTTTCAATTAAAGAAAGTAAGATTTGTCCAGACAGAAGTTCCTGCTGAAAAATTTACGAAAATTTGCAAATAAAATGCGTCAATAGGTGGTAACTTTTTCCTTTTACTTGTGGTAATTTTAAAGGGGGAACTTTAACCTCGACTAAATTGTTTCCTGACGAGCAGATGATAATTAAATTCCAAAGATATTTCTGGGATGAAGGGAAAAGTCCGCTGTTTCTTTTGAACTATTAAAATTATGACACCGAAGAAGGCAAATGATTGCTGGAGGAAGAAAATTTTTCAAGGGAATCGTAACGAGATAGGATGGCACATTACTTTACAGTTTTACACTTCTAATCAATTCTTTTCTTTGATTGAAATGTGCTCCAAAATGGTTGGTTGAATATCTTCGTTCATTTGAAATTTTTCTCATATTCATTTATTGGATCTTTTTTCACATATAGGTCTACTTTAGTCTCGAAAATAAAAAACAGATTTTAAATTTAAGGCAGATGAGCCAGCAACAACCATCAGCAATGGCCTATAATTTGGGATTGCTCCTTTGGATCTCTCCATGCGATTGCGTTTCAGGTGTTATTATGTTATTATTTTCGTGGAAAAATTCTGAACTGTACCATCTGATTACAATAACGATGCTCCGCAATGGAATTTAATCCATTTTCGCGACTTCTTCTTTATTATCTATAAATGACTTTCTGCCAAGGCTCTTCTTCATTGATAGTACTGCTCCTCCAAAATAGGCTCAAACAAAATTTAATAATTTTTCAAAACAAATAATCACCCGTTTTCGTAGTATGAGGGCTAAAAACCCTTAGTAGCCTATTCCAGCCCGCACTGACAGAAGGGAAGTCAAAGAAAAAGAATGAAAGATCCTGTGTACTGTCGGAAAATTCATGGATCAAAGCATTCAGTAAACACCAGCAAACAAGATGGTGCCTACCTTTTATTCAACACACGAGTTTAGCATATGTACTATTCTCAGTTATCAAGGCTTTACTATGTAGGATAGTTAAGCAAAAATCTTCTTCTCTCTGTATTTATTGAACTAAGAGTATTATAATATGTTAAACAAGGTATTTCCTAAAAGGAAAACATATAAAAATAGAAGCATCGCAATGGAAATGCAATGAGTAAAAGTGTGCCTTAGGGTTCGATACTGGATCCGCAGATATTTAGCTTTACAACTTGAAAACACGCCTTCTATTTTGCTACATCTAAATAATACCTTGGAAATGTTTATTTCTAATATCAAAAAACTGTCAGCATTATCTAAATACTCAACACTCAAAACTGAAAAGCAAACGGAAAAAGGAGAAGTGAAAACAAAAATAAAAGCCACCTCGCTTACCACCTGTCCTGAAGTTCCAAACTTTCCAAAATTTATCCAAAAAGCTAATTACATCCAGCTTGTTATCGCAAACTCTTAAAAGCAAGCTGTCTCCTTAAGGCAAATGGAGAATAATATCTCCGCGTACATCATATACAATACACATATGTATATTATCCCCTCCATGTTTGCAAAACTTTATGCACTCAAAGAAAACGAAACGACCAAATAATGGAAGTACTTTAGGTAATCAAGGGAAATCCACCTGGAGAAGCTTATCGCGTATTTATCCTTTCGCACCCAACGACGTTAAGTTCATATCCTCTCTGTGTGCCTGTAATGCTGCACAAACTTGCAAATCCCCCGACCAGTACTCTCTGCACCTCTGACACCGGAGATCCGCATTTAATTAACATACTCCCACGGATCGTGTTTTTGCAATAAATGTCATCAGTTCGAGTATTTGTTTGGTGGTGCAAACGAAAAGTGCAAACTAAACACTTTTAGTGTATAGTTCCGTTTTTATCCTTAATCCAGAATTCAGGCTGGATGCTTGTCACGTTTTTCTGCTCCTTCTGGCTTCAACCTTTGTTCCCAAATGCACTTTCCTGGCAATGTATGTATGCGGGAGTGTGCATCATGACTAGTAAATTTACATCTCAACGGCAATAAACCGGATGGCGCGGACTCTACTCGTATTCCATGCGTACCTATAGCAGTTTTCTCATATTTCACAGAGATTGGAGCCTGGAGTATAAGCGGGTGCTGGCTGCAAATGACATTGTCTTCGGGGTATTCCCCTCATTTGTGTAGGACGTGCCAGTTCGATTCAATTAAGTTTTTATATTTAACGTACTTTTCAAATATTAAAAACTATTGTTGCTCCCGGGCTATTGGATATATTGTTCGGAATTTTGGGTACGTTGAGTCTAAAGGGCGCGTGTGTATTCGAACAGTAATTCCAGGCACTGTAAACAGTGTTCATGATATGGAAATCCCTGTAGAACTAAACGATTTTAATTGAGTTTATGCAGTGCTGCATGTCTATTCAATCAAAATAAAAGCTTGAAATGTTTCATTGGCTGCCGTTTGAAATATTGATTGAGGCCTGCAAGCCATGTGGTGCTATTCACTTCATCGTTGCAATAAGGTAACACAAGCTGGAGGTGAAACTAAGGGTGGGAGATTATACTCAATTTTATCATGATAATGATCGACCTCACAGCAAAAATAATGTTTAAATGATGTATTGAAATTGATTCCTTTATTTTTGTATATTCTGCTATTTGCGGTGATTTTAGAACTTCTAAGGGTTCCAATAAATTTCTCAGATCCTTGAAAACATCTGAAACTCCCAGAAATTATCTAATCTTGCAAAGCATTAGTTTTCATCTAATAGGAGTGAAAGGTGAAACACAACACATAAATCAAATTATTCCCTTAATTAACACACGTAAAACGACAAGTGGAACTGATTGAACCCTTCCTGTTGGCAAAGCCACCATCAGCTCTTCCCTTAGCAACTTTATTAAAGCACCGGTGTTAGTTGCGAACAGGCAAAAGTATGTTGAAAATGTCGAGCGTACTTAATTGGTAAGCTCATTTGTGGAACAAAAGCCATCTTAACGAAGCAGCTTCAAACTTTTGAGTTCGATGGAATTCACTATGGTGACACTGAACAGGAACGCAAAGAAAATGGGAGCTAAATAAAATTCTGAATAAATGAAGCTGTACCACTAGCTAGCAATCTGATTAAGTTTACAGCGTACGATGGGATGGCGGATCGGTTCGAAATCTGGTCACTGGATTATTTATTTGAACCGAGTATAATTTAATTTGCATCAATTTAGATTCGAGTGAAGTGGTTTAAGATTCATCTCAACAATTTTAATTCAATTTAAATTTGTAATACCACTAGAAGGTTTTAAATCTACAGTTTACCTCAAAATTAACTACGATTTAGATGTTGCCAAATTAAGAAATTTCAATTTTGAAGAGGCCAACGGTTTGTATCTCGAACGCCAATCTTTTTGCGGTCTTTCGAACTGAACTGTTATAATATACTCCATAAATTACCTATACTGCTTTCATGTGAGTGTAATAAAAAAAATTTACACCAGTCATTGTGTAATAAAGCCGAAAAGTAAAGAAAAATACCCCTAATTAGATGCTATACCGCAAAATATAAATTTATTATTGATCCCAACTGACATAAATCATTTTTGATGAGAAACAATACAGAGAATGACTGCTGGGGCACTTTGCCAAGCAACTGGCTCCTTTTTATACATCCTAATTGAAAAATGAGGTTTCTTTCAAGTCGCTCTAAAAGGCAGGTGACATTCAGTTTGGGGTTGCCATTTTACCAGTTTGCCCGTATCATCACGATATCACCACTTATCAAAATTAATCCTGTAAAGTTAGTTACATAAGGCAAAAAAAACACACATTCGCATTCGTGCATGAATATCTTTTATCATCCTGAAAATTTAAAACGCTCACAATTTTGATGGAAAGCATTTTAACAATGAAAAACTTTCATTGGGGGTGTGTATCATTAATCAAAGCCGTGACGAGGGCGAAAATTTTCACTTATTTTTGGAAGCTTTGCGGAAAGAGGAGAATAATTAATGATATCGCAGAACTCTATTGTCGAGTCTTGCTTACTTCACTCAGCATCTCTTTAATCCAGGTGGATTATGGGTTTACGTTTATTGTTATAAATGACCGCCGACTGTACACAATCTGTCCCCGTGTTTTTGCTACTGCGGACACAACTGCCTTCTTCACCGGCAAGTAATTATTTTCCCTTATCAGGTGGGATAAAACAATGAACTTCTTTCAGAATTTTATTACTTAAGCAGTATTGGGGGGGATTACTACGATTGTGGAGGGTGTTCTCGTTTAATTATGATGAAATGTTGTCTACTTGCTGGGAAAATTTGAAGGGGAAGTCACTCAGTTGCCAAAGATTGATGAAAGTCTGCTACGTTTGTTTCTATGAATTCTGGGGAATTGTCAAGAAACTGCCGACCATTGGATCTTAGGCTATATCCTTTCCGTGTGACCATTTCCTACCAGATCTCAGATTTAACGTAGCTACCAGTTCTATATATCCTGACATTGAGATAGACACAGACACGTAACTTACATTTCACAAAGGAAAATTTATTTATAGCATCCTTAAATATCTCCTGTTAGGTCCTAATACCGTAAAACGTATTCAAAGTGAAGAAGATAGCTAACTGACACATCCTGTACCCGACCTGACCTGACACAACTACTTGTAATTCAGTACAGAGGGCGATAATAATCGTATTCATCCCGGCAAGTAAAAGTCCTCACATAAAAAGGGAAATCAAATTTTCGTGGAAAGATGTTTCCCTTTCAACATGCGCATGTAATCATTTGGTTATATTTATTCATTTTGCGATAATGCCAAATCCACTTTTACTTATGGTCTGAGGATTCCCTTGCAAATGGCATTTTTTGCCATCTTCGTGTTCCTTTTTTATTCCGGAGATTTTCTTTTTTGTTATACTTTTGTATTCCAATAAAAAATAAAACAAGGGACCGGGTAGATGGGGTGCGGTGGCGCGGGCGGGGGCGGAGCAGGGGGAGTGCAGATAGATAAGAAACAAGGAAAGTGCTTCTTTTGGTTCTGTTCTTTATTTTCGTCCAAACATTTTGTGTACCAAACTCCTATCTAAAGTTCTTTTTGATATTATCTTTTTATGAGTCCTTACTTTGCGCTTCCATTTTCAAGTAAAGATCCCTTGTCCAGGCAGGAAACTTTAACCAATGCTCGGTATCGATTTTGTAAGCTGAGCCGGGTATATATGTATAAATTGCAGCTAAGTTGTGAAAAAAAAATGCGAACGAATGAACGAACGCGAAAAAAAGAGCAAACTCGAAAAGTAAGAGTAGAAAGAACGTAAGAAAAGCGAACTGAATCCGCCTCGATGGTCCTTTTGTTAACAAAGTACTTGAGACTTATCTTATTACCCTGAAAGCACTTTTTGCTGTGGAAAGTTATAAAATATCTGGGATAGGGGTGGATTCTGATATTTGAGTTTTTCTCCTTTCAGTCCGTCGTTAAAACTATTTTTCAGATTTTTTTCTCCCGTTTTGGTCCAATACGTCTTGATTGTTATGCGATGCTGGATGAAATGTGATCTCGTTTCAGTGGAGTTTGAATAGAAAAAGTAGAAAATCAGTATAGTGGACTTCAATAAATTTGTAATTCGAAAAGATGTCAGGTCAGGTCAAAAGTTCATAACATCAGAATTTATTCAAATCGAATCCCGGTCAAAGCAAGTGCTTCAATGGTAAATGGGTTAATCTGAGTGAGTTTTAAAATAAATCATAATTTTACAAAGGACACCCTGATGTCAACTGCTACCCAGTCATTAACCACATAAAAATGAAAACTTTTTTTGATCTCTAGGAGAGAAATTAAAATTTTAACAAAAGAGCAACATCAAAATCAAAAAACAAATCATCAAAAACAAAAAATAGCTATTAAATTAAAACCTGTTTTTTTTTTCTTTCTACGGTTCCTATATTTCGCCTTGGGTTTCTTGGTACCATAAAATAATTGTACTTAGTTTACGTATTGAATTTACCCTACTCCAGGTTTTTGTCAAAACTGATACGGAGATGTCACCGCCACGCTCGCCGGTGGCTCAGTGAGTTTTAGTTGTAGAGTTGTTTGAATCCTGCAAAGGGCGTATTATCTGGGTACCAGTGATTGACGTAATTCAACTGACGAAAATTGTATATTAGGAGCGTCCGTATTGAATAAATCGTTAAGAAGTATGTATATCTATAATCTATTTTGCAGCTCCCTTCTGCCTTTTAGAATCTTACGAAAATTTTCCTAGTATAGGATACTCAGGATACTCATCACTTTGTTGCCGTCTTGAGAGATACTTGCGAGAATTTCAAAAGCGAAGATATTTTAAATTCAGAAGGAGGCGAGAGACCCCCTGTTCAGACTAAGCAGAAATAGTTTTTCGATTTTACATCTTGCCAATTTCTTTCATGCTTTCCTGTATACTTCTAGGCTTGAGATTACACTTCTTTTTCCTGGGTCTGGATTAAGAAAGATCGGGAATACTTATTATAGCCTCATTTCCTTGTGGATCTCAAAAATTTAGGCTTCACCTATTTTTTAAATTCGCATATAAATTAGTAACTTTAGCTTAGTGCCACCAAGTGGGAAGATAATGTATTCTATGACGTACTTTAGACCAGACTTTTAAGTTCATTACAAGAGTGTGAAATTTATCATATACTATCCTCTACCCTACACAAATTTTAGGTAGATTGTTACGTCTTCATAAAAATATTAGTTCGAACTTATAAGAAATTCGAGATATTTTCTTATTATAAAAGACCAGAACCGATAATTGAAAAAATTATCTATCTCTAGATAATTGCACATTAATAATTAGTGTCCAACTTGTAGTCTCAGTCTAGCTATAAAATCTTTAAATCAAGGGACACAGGTAATTTTTTTCTCTACCCAAACCAGAATTGGCCATTAAAAAGGTTTCTGATATTTAATCCTGGCTCAATCAACCATGAAACTTCATCTATCATGAAAAGGAACGTGACAAGAAATTTCTTATCAAATTGGCACAATGCTGCTAAAAAGAAATTCGCCCGAATCTACGACGTCCTCACTTTTTCGTCCACTTCACTTTATCGTCTTGCCAAAGTCCTTAGGACTTTTTAATCATTTAAGACTTTCATGAAAAACGTAAACTCGTTAAAGTTTCTCCTCTATTGACTCCTTTTTGGTCAAAATACGTGAATATTTTTTTCGTTCCTTTCATACTTCTATTTAGTACTAGATATTTTGAAGTTTTTTTTATTACTCCTTCTGGGGGAAACTTTTAACAACTTTTCAACTTCGTTGGTTGAGAGGATCCTGTTACGCTCCACGCCTCCGCCACCCGCCCCTATTCGATATGCTGCTTGATAAGCAGTTTGTATTATGATACGACTATTGTGTGAACGATTCTTGGTTGCTTTTGTTGATGACTAGGTAAAAGGGGGGATGGAAAACAGGTACTTTTTGCTGATGGATTCACATTACAAGCAATACTTCCGGGGGTGTATTTTGTGATTCCGCAGAACTTTAAATGAAAAGTGAAACTTAAATAAGAAATACTAAGCTTCGTATATATGGACAGGGTGAAAGACGTCTTCCCCGTGTTTGGATGAGTTAAAATTGATATTTTCCAGCATCTGAGGAACAGCTGGATCAAAAATTTATAATACATTGGTACGAGATACTGTTATATGAAACTCAATTCTTAACCAAGAAGCTATAACTTGCTGAAGAATGAGGAAGTCCAACAGTTTTTCCAGGAAAATGTTTTATTTCATGTTTAAATTTTCGAGAATGTTTTAACTTTGAATTTTTGTTCACGTCATGTAGGTAGCATAAACACCGAAAGAGAGAGAAAAGGGAAATTGTTTGCTAGAATCCATAATAAATTTCATTCGCAACGTATTTGTCCGGTTTAAAAATATCTTGTTCGTCGGAAATTTGCTACGCGCACATGAATTGTGATAAAATTTAACGAGGGAAAACCTTGGAAGCTAAACTTCTAAACTAAACTAAATTTTCTCTTATTCATAATTTTTTTTATAAGTAAATTGTAATATGCTTGGAGAGTTTAATATGTACAGATTTAGATCGTACGAGAAATTGTCAACCTATTTCTGAATTCCTTACAACGAAAGTAAGTCCATTTTCAAAGTCACCTCTAGCACTAAGTTGTGATTTCATCATTACCACATCATCAAACCAACGTAGATAGGGTTTTCTAGGTTTTCCTCCCGAAAAATCTTAGGTATTCTATGTATCTTCATAAAAATGCCTCTCTTTTGAATGACCTCCTACAATCCTTTAAATCTTCCAATATAATAATAACAATTATTGGCTTAGTTCGAATCAATGGTCACAAATGCAAATGAAAAACTCATGTGTTTTTTAACAAATGGTGGAACTAGGCATATTCTTAGCTTCTAGTGTCTATTTTGTTGTCAGCAGAAAAAGCTCAACCATTCGACCACTGGACTTCTGTCGATTCAAAGCATACTTGAGAGAATTTCTTCAAATGCTATGAAACCTGAAACCTCTGTAGATTTTATTACCCCTTCAATTCTTATGGCACAAACTTCGTCGATGGCTGCATTTATGCTGACGCCTTTCTTCCAACAATATCACAAAAGGGCGTAACTTAATCAAGCAAAGCATCCTTTAATTGACCACAAATTAATGACGCAAACTAATATTTACAATCCATCAATTTTTGCGTTTTTTAATCGTATGGCTGGTTTTACAATCAAAATATATGTATGTCTGCCTTTGACATCTTTACGCATTTTGTTTTTCGCAATCTCTTCTAATTATTACCTTCACATAACACCCAAGATGTACACCAAACTGTTTAAGTAAATAGACACCCTAAAAACAAACAGGTTTCAATGATATAATCCAACAAAATCAGGCACGACACATAATCTCCAATAAAAGCAGAATTAAACTCCTCTGTCTGAGTTACCCACGACGAGCTGATGTCAGATATGTGAAGATGCTACAACGACAACACTTCAAATGTAATTCGTTAAATTTCAGAGGGTTAATGTGCACTATATAGCTGCTTTTATCCCCACATTAACTCGAAGGAATCACCATAAGTCTCATAGACCGCACAAAATGAATTTTCAGGCAGTTACATATTCACATTTCCGCCGGATGGAGACCCAGTCCCGTCAATAAAACAATCCAAAAAGGTCTCGAAATTATTAACACGATAATCGCTTTTAGCACCTTATGGTAATGAAGTCTAAATGCTTTGTAAATGTGCCTCACTTTAGCATATCAAATTATGAATTTATAACTTCGTTTCCGGCTTACCAGTGGAAGAAGAGACACTTTAGGAGAATAGAACCGACAAGGATGGATACCGGAGGACTCTGGTGTCATCTAACCCGACTGGTTGTTGTTGTTGCTGTTGTTGGTGTCACCAAAAACACTTTTGCGTCAAGTAATTTCTATTCATGAGCTTCAAAGTTGTAGTGTTACACTACATCACAAACACACTCACACCGGCATCCGACAGTGAACATGTCATTAGACCCAAGCATGCACAATAATCATTGCTATACTTGAATTTTGAGAACGAATTCCATTTGCTTAGCATATTTTTGCATATGACTTACTACAAATGGGTATGATATCAAAATATGGTAAACTCTTGTTATTTAATTCGGCAAAATCGCTCTTTTACGCAAATTACGAATTATGTAGCTGGCGGCTTTGATACTGATGGTTCGCAGCAGGGTTTTGTGCTTTTTGATATAATTTATACAAAATTACTCAGAAGGTATCGACGGGCTAGTAAATGACGGCAACCAATCGAAAATTTAGCAATTTCAATAAAAAAAATATACAACTAGTCGTTTGCGGAATTCTACTTAAAACTAACGTAAAGTGCTTGGAAAGAAAAGTAGGGATGATAATAGGTTGTGACGAAGGCGAAAAAGATAGAACGTAGAAGACGTTTCGCTTATGATTACAAATATTTGACGAGATGATACATCTGCACATATTAAACAAAAAGTTCCACATGAAGTGACGGTGGGATTAAAACATCCATATAACGAGGAATTACATCTTTGAGTACTATTTCCGCCGAATTGCTTATTTCCTATATGTCTTGTAAGGTTTTCAAAATCGACGTAGGTTATGCGGGTCTGAACATTTCATATATAATTAGTAGCATTGGTTGACTTAGTCGACCCACTTAAGTCTGTACAAATCGTTAAAGTCCGGCTCGAAGGACCAAAGAAGTATAATAATGAACAAAAATAAAAAAATTTCGCATTCGTTGTTTTTTAATTATTTTGTTTAGATCCAGCAATCGAGGTGATAGGCAAAGATCGATAACGTTCAAAGCAATCTCTTCAGATTATTTGGTAAAAAGTCTTTGTTTTATCTATTCTCTGAAATACAAAATTAATATTTGTAGTCTTGCGCATTTCTATTACCATTTCCATAGTCATTGCATTTCCGCCTAATACCTAGGATAAACTGGGCCTTCTATGACATCCATGGCGTATTGCGATGCAAGAAAGAGAGTAAAAGCTTATATGAGTATATATTTGGAAATTATATTCGTAGTCTGTCCCAGGTATAATTTCTTGTAGAATACTTCACCGTGCTTCGTACCGCAGAGCATCGATGGAACTTTTGCTACGTAGCAAAGTGAAATTATTTTTTAATTCACTTATTTTTCTTTAATTTATTATTACATTTTATTTTCCTTCTACTTTCATATTTAATTTTTTCTCTTTTCAACCATAAACCTTCTATACCAATACTTCTATACTAATATACGTATCCTATGCCAATACAAAACTGCCAGTGACTAACCGACTGAATCTAATCTGTCAGAATTTGATAATAATTCCCATCAAATTCACACAAAACGCCTTTTACTCGACGCCTATATGTTAAACTGCAAATTTAGCAGCACATAGGATGGTTTTCTTTCATGTCACATTCAATAAATTTCACATATGCGTCATGAGATATTCCTTTGAATAAAACTGCGGGATATCTGCAACTGAAACCCATATCGCCTTATTATTTCGATTGATATCAATTTCCTGTTGGAATTTGAATACCATCCGTATGTACATAGATAGAAATATTCAATATGTTTAGGGCTGACAGCTCAAATACGAACATGAGTTCAGAGCAATTCATATATGTACACGTTGGAAGCCGAGGCTAGAGCCAAAACCGAGGCCAGACTTCTCTAATACCAAACATATCATTTTCAAGTTCAGTAGAGCGCAAAAAATATGCATTTCAAGGGAGGCGTATACATCACTGGCTTTACGGATTATGCGAAACCAATGCACTCTGCCTGATTGTACACGAAGAGATAAATATCTTGTAATTGCTTTAATGACAGATGGCTGCAAACAGATATTCCGGGTTCATCTGGATGTCCCTTTAGTAAATGGAGTCGTCCTTTCGAGAAAGAGACGACAATATAATAATGGATATAATTCCTTTCCAATATTTTCATTCATTCCAATAATTTTACCTTTTACGAAACTTCTAAAACAGCAGATACGACAGATACCCAGCGTCCTTGTTGAAATGTGTACCTACGACAGCAGATAGATTATTTCTCTAGGAGTAGAGATTCTATTTACCGATGG
Source organism: Dasypogon diadema (assembly GCA_006980735.1). Taxonomy (NCBI): domain Eukaryota; kingdom Metazoa; phylum Arthropoda; class Insecta; order Diptera; family Asilidae; genus Dasypogon; species Dasypogon diadema. The sequence continues at coordinate 53,903 of QYTT01089510.1, read as the reverse complement.
CCTACTTTAAAGTGGTAATGGACAGTCCCCTTCTCGTAATTTATCTTACGAATTTAACCAGTACCATACTTCAATAATTAAACCACCACCACGCTGCCCAGTCTTATGCTAGTGTGAACAATGTTTCCTTTCAGAGAAGAGAAAAGGATATCTTTCATTGCACTTAGAGAGTGCTCGATCTAAAGGAGCCATCGGGGCGATAGTAGAAGATAACCAAAGGATATCCTGTCCTATCTCAATGCCGAAAACCTTTTTTCTCTCAAACGAAAATTTAATGGCTCATAAAGATAAGACAGAGCAGTACGCTTTTTTCGGGGAGATATAAAACGGAAACGCAAAGAAAATAAAAAGGAAAATTTGTCCATTTCAACAATGATTATTTATATATATTTTTTTTTCTCATTTCTGTGGAGTGGAAAAGGTAGCATCGAAGGTTGCTCCTTTTATCTGAAAATGGATTTTGTTCTCAAAGGATTCCTTTCAAATAAATTAAAAACGATCTTTGTGAGGATTTTAAATGAAAGGCTTAAGACTTGTGTTTTTGCGGTTCCTGCTACCAGTTCTTAAATTAATTTTATTTGCGTAATTCGAAATATTTTACGTCAAAGAATTTCTCCTCCTTTTGTAAAGTAAATATCGACGGTATACAAAGGACTACGACAGCTTAAGTTAAAATGGTCCGAACCCAATCATATCTCATTAATTTTTAATCTATTTTTAGGACTTCTAATAAGAAACAGACGTAGCTTAAGATATGTGATTTGTGCGCCTCTGGATCGATAGTTTAACAAATATTTAAAGGTAGCTAACCCACAAATTTATACCTGCAAACGATAATATCTTTTAGTAACCAATTGAAAACATCCCTTAAATTTTAATATTGAAACCACAATTTAACCCCAATCTTCACGGAGAGCCCCATCAATTTAAAGAATTCCTACAGCATTACTTGAGGTTAACCACCCGTAGCCTGCTTAAAGAAATTCGCATAGATTAACTCACAAGAAGTAACCATCCAGGGAATACATATTTATCCCGATTAGATTGATTTATTTGACTCTAAACAAAGGGCAAACTTCGATAAGCTATCCCCTGAGTATAACTTTGGATTTTACTCGCATACATCTATATTTATATGTCACCGAGACCGCATAGAACCATAAACCCTATCCATGGGCACATGTTTTCCAGAACCACACACACACACACACATGACTAAAAGGTATATGTTGCTAACTCACAGATCTGTCTAAACTTCTTCAAACCCAATTTATCTCTCATATATCCTCGATATGATGGGTTGGCGAAAATATCTCTAGAACCAACCCCTACCATTATTTTTATGGTTTTACTATGGACTGTTAGTTCTGCCTATTGGTCGCAACTGATGTGTGAGAAAAGGATTTTGCCCTTGGAGAATTTTCCAATTTCAATTGTTATTTTTCTGCATTTTCTCGTTATGGGTATTTGGGTTATTTGTGAAACTTTCACTGAATGAGATTTTGAAAAGATGTGCGTTTGGGCGGTTTGTAATTGTTCAAATATTTCTAGAGAATGAAATTGTTGGTTGAGAGATATACGATGTCGATAGAAGTATACTATGTGTCTGTTTCTTTAGGGTTCTTCCTGGATATTGTGTCAATTTTGGTTGGTACTTCTCCTGTTTAGTTTTTTGTACACAACACATCGAAATTTTGAAATATATATTGACAATAATACTCATTCCTTTTTGCTTTTATTAGAATAGAGACTGTAGCTGATGGAACTAGGTAAAATCAGTATGAAAATTAATTTTATTTAATTTTCCTGCTCATTCAGAATGCAGTTCCTTCAGAACACCCTCTATTGTAGATATTCCGCAGGGCTCTATACTAGCAGCGGATGTTTTTGTAACATATATTATTAATTCTGACTGATTGCTGGTGTTTCATTTCAAAGGTACACTAATAATCTTTAGATTTAGGATGCTATGTTCAGTTTGAGTTGAGTTTCATGTGGCAATATTATTCCCAGAAAAAGCTTTTATGGTATCCCACAAAGAGGTTGTGGATTTTTAGAGTTCAAAAAGAGATGTAGTTTTCAATTTATGTACTTTACCCTTTTTAGTTGAATGCCAAGTTTACCATTGCCACAGCTAAATTAATATCAGTGCACCGAAATCCCATCTTCAAAAGTAAAAGGTATTTATACAGATATTACCAATCAATTTACCCGGTATTATTCCTCTTAATATTCAGAAAATAGGTTTGAAATTTTTGATTATACACAACCCCCTGCTCAACAAGTTGAACACACCTTACACCTCCCTACAAATCTTTCATGTTTGGAACAAATTCGTGATATTTTGCATTTCACGAGTATTCCACATTTTCTTTCTTCAAAGTCACTCGACTACAAAATCACTTCACAGGATTCGCTCACTAACCGCTCAACTGTGGCCGTGTTTAACAAGTACATAAATATGGCAGTTCAGTAAAATCCGGAAAGGAGTGATACAATATCATTTAGCAAAAATAGCATTTTCCGGTTGTCATAACACTCGCACCACCCGCACCCCCTCCGCAATCGTTGGAACGTTAAAATGCCCGAAAGGCGTGGATGAAAAACCAAATCAGTTCTTGGAATTTTTGCATAAATATAACACTCACCGAGAAGACTCTGAGGAGGTGATTTGCATTCAACTCATGATCACCGTAGGACGAACGTTGCATCAAAGCAATTTCAAATGTGAAAGGTGAGTTCACTGGAGTTTTCGTTTTTCCTCGTTTTTCACTATGATTTCTTTTTGTTCGTCCTTTCATTTGTATCCATTCTTGTGGGATCCACTGAAACCTTCTGGGAAGCCAAGATATTCTCCAAAAAGAAAAGAACTCGGCACTACTTTTTTTTCATTTCCAACAATTTTTCAACTGAGAAATGTGGGTGACTTTTATTATATACGCTGAAGAAAAGAAAACGCAAAATAAGAAAATCTCGAAAATATAAGCAAGAATGACTCTTTGAAGGGTGCGCTTTTTCTTCCGCTTAACATGTGTGTTATGATGGAGCAAATACGAGTGCTACAACTGAGAAGGATCACCGGGATATGCTATCATAGTCACAGTATCTCAGCATCACGGAATTATTCAGCTTTAGTACGTGATTCTAGCTGTTCTAGCTAATAATGCTGAGATTTGCGAATCTACCCGGATAGTGGTGATTTGCTTGCCGTTGAGAATTTAATAAAATATGAGGAGTGGTACACGTGTTTGTTTTATATATCATATCACTGGGAGTATTCGTGGTTTTAGGCTGGGAATTACGACAGAAAATACTCTATGGATAATATGACAAGTACGTGAATTTAGGTAGTTCTCATCCTAGAGTTGAATAATGGATGCGAAGGATGTGGTTGATTTGCAATCGATGCATTATGAGAGATGGAATATTTTTTGACATGATTACATCCCAATATCCATTCTGTAAGATAAATGTTCAAATTTGTTAGCTGCATCGTGTACATGTACAGATTAAATTTAAATTTATTTTCTTAAACTTCGTTAAAATCGATTTTATTGAGATTCCAGGATGGCTTAGTAGTTTAGTAGTAGAATTACAAATTTGCGAACATCAAAACTGCAAGTCATAATTTTTAGGACGTTGGAATTTATCCAAATATCTCAAATAATATTAAATGGGATAGAATCTCGTGCAGAACTTCACACAAACAATGTTGGAAATCTACAGCATTTAAAGATAATATGAATAGTAGTCCAATGGCGTTGACATCAACAGACTAACGCTTAATGTGGTTCAGAATCTCGAGTTTCCTTATGATCCTTAACGCATCGATTATGTCAACAATTATTATTAATACTTCATTAACTACCTAAGGACACATCTCGAAAATATTGTAGGTACCGATCTTCGCAAGTTAATATCATATTTCGAGCACAATAGCATCCCTCTAACTATATAAGAATTTCTATAAGATTAATTGTTTGGTTTGATTTCCGCCCGTTCCTGGAGACGATAACCTTTTTAGCCAAATTGGGGGATCATTTTATTCTGATAATATCGATACATACTTGGGCAGTTCTTCGTGTGGATTGACAATGACGTCTAATACTACTTCTGTACAATTCCGTTTCTCTTACTAATATTTTCGCAATTTACTGCCATGGCCACAATGAAGAAGGAGGGTAAAGTCAATTCTGAACCAGAAGTTTTTAGAACCTTCAAATGCCTTTTTAAATAGAATATTCTATTTTAAACAGAGAAAATTCAACTATTTACAGGCTTCAATATGACTGGAACTTAGAACCAATCAAACAGCGTTCATTCTGTTCCTTTGCAGCACTGGCCCTTTTAGTTGCTTTCTTCTTTATCCATTATTTCGAAAGAGATTTAACAATTCTATAGATAATTTAAAAGTAAATTCATCTCATACCAGCTGCGTTCTCTTTTGTGCTATTTCATTTATCATAGATCTTAGGTTGATAATCTTCAAAGAGTGGTAAGTATCTGTAAACATCAAAAGTTTCCATGTTTCTTCAATTTTGAGCGCAAAGATTTCAATTTTACTTCCACTTCACAAATTATACGAGATATTTTTAGATCGTTTTCATTTTATCCGATTATAAAAAATAAAATCCGACAAAAGTGGCCCACAAAATGTATATTTCATATTTGAATGTGAAGTGGCACATTAAGAAGATTAAATATTGGTTTATGAAACGATTTTTTTTATTAGGACTTTCTTTTTAATTTGTAAAATTACATTAAAAATAAATTTCTGTCCTTCAAGACAAAATTTAAACGAATTTCATTTTAACTGAATTTAATTTGCAGTTCGAATAAAACTTTAAAAGGGAGGTGTTCACATGACTCAGGGTCAGGAGAGATTTCGGTTTCTTGAGAAGTCCAATAAAAATAATTTGATGCCTTCTCGCATCTCCTCCCAGTTCTCTGACTTGTAAAACTAACCTAATACTACCCCCGAACCTTGATGTGTCCTAACCAGGATATTTTTGAGGAAAATATTTCATTTATCTCCTTATAAAGATATTTTTTTGATATTAAGGAAACTCCTTAATGTTCAACCTATTGCTAAAACTTTAATTCTATAGAAATATTTATTATCTCCATTTCAGCTAAGTCTTTCTACGGAACTTATTTACATGAGATTAATGAAATACCTGGAAACTAGCCACCTAATTCGCAATCGCAAATAACTAACTAAAGGTATCGAACCGTCTCTTCTTATTTGATCTGGAAGTTTCCTATCTGCATTATTTGGACTCATGATATTAATGTCGAGATGTACCAGGGCTCCGAAATGTACCAATTATTTTTCTACTCCCGATTAAGAAACACTTATCTTCCACTTCGATTCCTTCCGAGGCAAAATTTTTGAGACACGGACAGTAAATTTTCTGGTCTAATTTCTTAGAGTGATGTCCGCCCCTTAGCACTCTTGAGACTGGATTTGGCAGAATAGTAAAATTCCATGCATTTTTCTTGAGCATAACTCTACGGATATGGAACAACCTACTTCCTTATGTCTTCCTTTAGAGTCTAGACTATAGGACGTCGTTTATTCAAACGGAAGGTGCATCAACACTTTTACCTGATTCCCTAGTTCCTTTCATTCTATTTTTACTTTGCTTCTACTCAAAGACGAGTTGTAGCATCATATTGGCATCCTCTGAGTTTTGAGTAAATCGTGGATATCAAATAAATTTCCACCATCCTTATTTTCCATTTCGCGGTTATTTACGAAGATTGCTTTCACAACGGCTCTGCTAAACATCATCCAAAGGGAAAAATCCCTTAATTGAGAACTGATAATGTGCCTCTAGTAATGCCCAGCGTCTTTAATTTCTACCAATTTATACATCACATGTTCCTGTCGCTGAATTTGAAGACAAGAACACTTTCATAAATATTTCTGATAAGACCTTTAAGTCGGCCTGGAGCTAATGACATAATCAGGGAAGTAGAAAAAACTGCTGGCTCACTGGTATTCGTTCCGCTATACATTTCCAGTAGCAATATAGTGTACTTCTCAATTATCGCCTTAAATAGAGGTGTAAAGTGAAGTTTTCCTCTGGTCTCTTAGATCGCTCTTACTCTCTCTCTCTCTTTGCGTGTGCTTTGCGCAGGTTTTACTTCCCCAACATGATTATCCAAAGGTAACCCCCTTAAAAAAGCATATATGTAGTTTGAGTGTGGTGCAGAGGACTATGACATCTTTGTAGTAAAGCACAGGATGATTCAGAGATTCTCAAACTCGTAACTTAGCCCCGTAAATTGCTGTCAAATATTTCATTACTTCGATATCTATAAATTCTTCGATTGATTAATGGACACCCAAACATACCATAAATCCAGAATCCAAGAATTTCTAGGATGACATTAGTACAGCCTTTCGAAATATCTATATGCAAGGAGGGAATTATGTCATAGGCGTTAAGTGCTGCAAAGAGATAATTAACTAAGGGATAATTGTATAATTGAGATTTTTGCATATAGAAAATTACAGATATAAATAGCTCTGGGATTTGGACGTTAACATTCGAATAGGTCGTGGTTTTTAATGAGTCTATAGCATTTATTCTATTCGCAATATGATCAAAATATTTTGAAAAATAAAGTTCACAATCAAAAATCAATATTTAAACACAAATTGTTTTCTAAACAGAACAAATAAAAAAATTATTAGCGTTATTTACAAACTACTATCATGAAGGGAAGATATTCGTCGCTAAAATTTTTATGTTGTCAGCATAAATTAAAATTTCTGAATTTGTTTATCACAAATATGATGATAAAATGAAAAGCAAGGGATCTAAATAACTACCCTATGGCACTCCAGATTGCACATGTACCGCATAGGAAAGCTCAATACGAAATAAGATCCTAAGGGATCTTTCAGCTAAATAAGAATCAATCCACGTTAAAAAAAAAGTGAAGTAAGATTTTGAATGCTTAAATGAAAGTGCTCTGTACACTCTGTGAAAGAGTCTGCTAAATTCCGTAGATAAATCAGATTGAGACACGATACAAGTAAATGCAGATAGTTTAAAAATTGTTGATCTTCCTTTAACAAAACCACACTATTGTACGATAATTGCAGATCATGTCTATCAGGTCCAAGAGATAAGAATATCACAGAACATGAGTTCGAATAGTCTTGCTATAGTTGAAAGTTTAGCTATTGGGCGATAGACATAAATAAGTTTCTGATCACCTTTCTTAAAGATTGGAATAATGAAAAATGATATCCAAGGACAGGAAATATTCCGGAAGATGACGACAAATTAAAGAATTTCAAAACATGTTATGAAGCCTCTCCAATTGAAGAAGACTTCTCTTTCACCTACGCTATATATGTATTGATAACTAAGTTCAAATGGCAACGACTAATACATTTTGGGTCTCTTAAATTCCGTGATCCCTATTTACATATAATAACTAATCCCAAGTTATATATAATAACTAAAAAATGCAAAACAATTATGACATTCAAATTGTCCTTACATACTTTTGTTTTTTTGGAGCAGAAATCAAACTTGATATGTTTTAATCCAAACCGAGTTTATTTCTAGTGGACAGAATTGGAATATTATCCTACTAAACAAATTTAAAATGATTTAATAAAATAAATAAATTAAACTGTAGTGCAGTTGAATATTTCTGATGAGTGAATATTTCTGTTAAATTTCTAGTATCTTAGGGCAAGAGTACAATAGAAACTTATGCTGGCACTTTAATGCCACGGAAATGCAGGACAAGCAAATAGGCCAGCAAAAGTACTATATTGCTTCTTAAATTATTCTGACTCAAAACGAAGATTGATACATCCTTATGAGAACCTTTTTGAGTCTATTTCATCCAGTGGTTCCACACGTTTATATTAATTAACGACTCCTGACAGATTTCTGTCCAACTCAAATTAGTTACGTCGAACTGATAATAACTAAGTTCAAATACAGCTCTGGCCAAATAATTTTGTCAGGATTGGAAAATCGTAATCCCAGGAAAACGTGATATATCCAAGATATGCATTGCATGTGCAAACCACTTCTCTAATCGCAATGCATGCGGAAATATAGGAAGCGGGAAGGCATTGAAATTCATTATTTCCGATAGTAATGTGCCCACATATACACCGGAAACAATTAATCCTAAAACTAATGAAAATGTAACAATTTCATGTGGCTTTATCTTTTGCACGTGAGTGAAGTGGTTCAAAGCAAAATTCATTACAACAGCAACAGTAAAAGCAACAACAGATAAAAGGATAACGCTACAACCACCTTTTCAAATTGAAAGTAATAGCTTTCAGGTATATAGTTCGTGGCATTTCCATGGTCCCGTTGATAGCACTTTTTCACTCCGTTTACAGGCCATCGGAAGTTGTTTAGGAATAATAAGCAAGTGCTAGATACAAAGATAGGGGATATACCCATCAATCCAGCTCGTCATGTGGTAGAGCACTCATTACTGGAAATGGATATTGTTCACCCACTACCAGCACACCAGATCATTATTTCTTCGGAATTTTCACCTTCCACTGTGTAACAATTGCTCTGCCTCCTGCTAAATGACTCTCAGAAACTTGCACGTTGCTACATCCTGCCGATAGGAATCAAATCAATTTCGATTTTCGATTTAAAAAATAAATCGGAGGCAATTTTTCGTTCCAATTTCTTAGTAAATTTCTTCGGTTGAAAAGTGCGAAAACGTAGATCCCATCACTCTTGATTGTGTTCATCGATTCTAGGGGGCATCCCCCCCCCCCCTTTCTCAGCGTCCTCCTGGTACTACTGTTACAAATGCGTTACGTAATCCACCGATGTAACGTAAGCAATTAATTAGAACGGCTGGGAAGTTTCAAAGTTTCCTTAATCAATGCGACGCCTAATGAATCCTCTACGGAGACAATAGATTTGCATGCTTCAAAAGGATTTGTTTTCCATCACATCCACTTCGAAGGATAATCCGGTTCCAATAGTATAACCGAATGCACATATCATTCAATGGTTCTTTTTCCAATTTGTATGCAAAATTGACAACATATTAGCTTCATGCATGCCACCGTTGTATGTCAGCCCCCAGTTTGGTTACAATTGGCATAATACGACCATAGGAATCCTACGGCCGCCATAGGAAAAGGGCTCATATAAAGGAAATAGCTCCGCCAACCCGCGGTATGCGGGAATTTTTTCCACGGCATATAAACGGGGAAAAGAGTTTAGGGAAATATTGACGAAAATAGCCGCAATAGATATTTCAGGGAGGTAACGCGAAAATAGATTTTCTCGTTTTTTATTTTAGTTCTGCAGATTATTACAGTTCCATTGATTTTTCACTGTGGCGGTGTACCTGCAGTTTTATTTGTAAAAAGCACAATCCTCGTCGAAATTCTATTATTGCAGTGATTGATTGAGCTTGATTGCCAGTCCCACCAGGATTTCTCTCGTTGCTACCACTGAACAGGATTTTTCCCAGGCATACGTGATTAGTGTGTTCGAATGGAAAAACTTTCAAAAAATTGTTTCAATGTTGGACGCTGGGATTTTGTTGTGGAAAATGGAGATAATTTATCTAATCGTTGACAAAATTCGTTTACTCGCCAATAGAGAACTGATGGATGGTCGCTTCGAATCTAGGAGCGGGTATCTATAGCTGGAACATTAGGAATAAATTGAATTTGTTTCGTCTAGAATCCAACCGTCTATGGAAGGATAATAATAAACCAGGCACTACTCAAGAATCTGCCCACGAGGCAAGTATTAAGAACAGCAATCAAATAATTAGAAGTTAAAGCAAACTATTTACACTATATCCCCGTGCACACTATGCGCATATCTATCACCTATTCAGCGTTCGTTCTAAACCTCATCATGTTATCGTTATAATATCATCAGAACAAGGAAGAATTAATTTGCAGCGCATACACATGATGCCGGTATGACGCCTTGTTTTCTCTCTTGAAATGCATTGTATCAGACGCGTGTTTTCCTCAAACAAACACACCCCCATTCATCCTGAGGAAAATAATATTCAAATAGGAAGTGTTCATTTATCATTTATTATAGTTTTCTCTCCCTTGATACTCGTACCTTGGGGATTCAATTGGATGTAGTTATTTTATGTCGACATAAATGGAATACGTGTAGTAAGGCTTCTGCATTCTGCCTACGGTTATGGATTTTAAGTAAAGTGTTGCATGGATCATATCAGAGAATGGTTAAGATTAACTTGACAATTACGAGTCGACACTTTTCTGACTTTATCCTGAACATTTTCATCTAAAATATCTTTGTTTTCAGTTAATTAAGAACACCTTTCCGGTGTGAAATGTATATGTGTGGACTTTTGTAATAAATTTATGGTCTGCGTTGAAATAGGATTATTATTTTAGAAATCTTTACAGGTGAAATATATTACTCAGAATGTAATGAACTTTTGGGGATACATTTATTTACAAAATGGCAAGATTTTATGGAATTTCAATTTTAATATGAATCTACTACTGCTCATTTTGTATTTTCAGTTAGGACTCAAAGTGTTCATAAGAAAGAGATTTTTGTTTGCAACGAGATTGTCTTTTATGAATCGAATGTTTATTGGACAACGATCGAACTTCATATGGACAAGGATCGAACTTATGGTAGAATCAATGTAAAAATTCTAATTGGAATATTAAACTTATTCAGCTCAGAATTCCGCCATAAGTTCGGTTGTCGATGCGATCGAATCAAATTGTATAATCTGCTTCCTGATTCGTTATGATCATATAGTATATACATAGGGTATTCGGATGGAGGATGGAGGTATGCCAACGGATTCCAGATTATGTAATTCGATTTGATTGTATCGAAGATCGAACTGATAGCGGAATCAAGAGTTAGTTACTCAGTACGAAACTTTATATTAGGTACGAAATTCTTTCGAATGTGTTTATTTTTTCTACGCAAAAAAAGTTTTTCCTAAGCATGATACAACTAAGCCACACGCTTCGTGAATAACTTGCAAAGAACTCAAGACCTAGATCGAATCAATACAATTTTCACCTCACATAGTCTATGGTTTCTATGCCATGCACTCAGATTATTGTAGGATCCATTCTACAAGGTCATTTCTGTACATCTCGAGGAGATGTGATTATTCCCCTAGCTCGTGCCATTTGTGGTATTTTTTCATAACCTTATTTTTTATAAATACCGTGCTTCACCTTGGTACACAGGGTACAGAATGTTTTAAACTGCAGAACATAATAGAATATTTTAAACTAGAAATTTTCAATAGCAAAACGAAAATATTTTTGATTCCATGAGTTCCTTCAATAAATAAAGCAATTGCTTTGCCTTTTTATTGACTTTTAACATATTTCCACACACACACACACACACACACACCCCCCATGCAGTAAGTAGACACGAAAGCTCATAATAAATGGATTAGTCTAAATAACTAATATTCATCTTGAAATGAAAATCTGTGGGAATATTTACATATACATATTTTAATCTAGAAAGTTTTAAAAATTTAGCTGGCGAGATACTAGGACAGACGAGAAAGAGATTTTGTTACTGTTCAACTGAAAAAATTTATAAGCTTGAAAAACTTCATACTGTTATTTGAGTGATTGAATAAATTTGGAAGCTTTTAGTTGTTATCCCCACCTACGTCCAAAGCTCAAAATGTTCCGAATTTTGTTCAAATATGAGATATATTATATCAGTTATAAGACAAAAGCTGTATGATACCACAAGAGCTTTATAAATATTCTGTACGTAGACCAAAACTTATCTCAGAAAAAGGAATTGATGTCTGGTCTTCAAATATACTGTAAACACGACTTCTGTATCTAGATTAGAGCTTCCAGAATCGAATTTACAAATCTTGAAGTCTGTAATATAAAATGGGTTTAATGCTAATGGTATGCAAAAGATTACAGCAGTTTACTACTAAACGCCAATAATTATTTCTAGCAACAATGTTTTTAGTTAATAATTTGCCTTTTTTATTTTTTAATCCTTTCCTATTTTTCTCTTATTTCTTTCCATGTTTTAGCGCACTAAGTGTTGTTATTATTGTCCTACAGACAGAAAGTCCTTAAATTTAAAGCATCTGCAAAATTTTGCAAGTAAAACTCGAGCTATTTCTAAACATGAGATGAAATTATTTCAACTAAAATAAAACAAATTGTTTTATTAGTAATTATATCCATCGAAAAATACACTAAGAACCCCCTAATAAACTCAGAAAACTTCGCTTAGTAATGACTTTCTACTTTTAGTTAGTCTATACGAAAGACAGGCAAAGGTAAACATTCAAGAATTGTTCCTGTTCTAGTATCCAACAATTGCCTAATTAGCAGAAGAAATTAATCGAAAATCTTCCCAAAAACATAATCACAGGATCAGCAGAAATAATTTCAACTCCCAAGTTGCCAAAAACTTTGCACTCCTGATGGCAAGAGGGTTGATATAAACCCAATCATAGTTATGCTACCGAACTCCCCATGCATCCGAAAACTCTACAATCATCCGTACAAAGATAGAATATGAACTTTTGCAGATATTTCTGATAGGAGAACTATTTAAAAGACAACACAAAAAGCTAAAAAGCCATTCAGAGAATTTGTTTGTAAGAGGAACTAGTTACTATATCACATGGCCTTGTATCCTTAACTTTCTCCTATGGCATACGAAGGAGGCATGCGCATAATTTGCCGGGAAAAATCACGCGGGAATTTGATTCCTTGAATCCTTCTGGCAGCAAGACCTAGGCTTTTATTTGATTGTCAGTTGTTTAGCGGAGTCAGATTTGAAAAGATTTGAAAAAGTCAGTCGGATAAGGTGTTAACTAACTTGCGGTGAATTTTGAACAAACTATGAAATGTTGGACGATTGTGATTATGTGGACTCTTGTGCAAAACATTTTTGCTTCAACTCAACTGGAAGTTAATTGTAAGTGAAAGTGTTTGTAATTGAGTAAAAGAAAGTAGTTTAAATGTTTGCTAAAATGTAATTACATAATTTTGTAGATATGTGAGCGATTAGTATGTAGTTTTATTGATTGTGAATTCCACCTAGACGGAAAAAATACTTCAATTTACAATTTTTTGTGAAATAAAACCCTAACAGGATACTATGAAATTCTGTAATTATTTTTTTTTCCTAAATATTACATAACAAAAATAAAGTTTTTGGGAAAAACTACGCCTATTATAGTCTGTAGCAAACCTCGCTAACTTTGAGTATCTGAAAACTGATAAATTGATCCCTTTTTCATTAAAGGAAATATGTTTCATTTTATTTACTTCCTTTATCTTTGTATTTTTTTTTTCTTAGCAAACTTGGGGAAATTTTTCCAGATAAGGTTATTCTAGTGTAACCCTCTTTAGGACTACCAGAATAATTAAACAGATAAATCTAAAACAAAAACTACTAAGTAAGGACTAAAGTAAAAATAAAAATAGTGAAAAATAAAAATTAAATTAAAAACAAAACAATAACATGATAAAATATATTAAATATCGAAAAATACTCTAAAGCTTTAGGGAAAAGGTGACGAATTTGATTGAAGAAATAGAAATTATACCAAAGAAATTATAATAATAATATATAAAATTATAATTATGTGGTTTCATTGGTATCTGGTAAGATTAAGTCCCCTATTAAAGATGCAAACAATTTTATTGACTTGTCTTCTGCCCTAAAATTCTAACTCGAACTTTTCTAGAAGCGAAATGCTACTCCGTGTCCAACTATTCATTGTGCCGTGAGCTACTTCCCAATTAATTTAATAGCATTTTACGTGATAGATCAACTTTCAAAATTTGGTAGTAAAAATAGTGTGCCTAAATTCAACTTGGTTCCAGAATCTGTTCAAAAGCAACCTTAACTACATTTCTTCCAAAATTGATCTTGTTCTTATGATTAATTGAATTAAAAATGCTGTGAATGGCTTGATCCCTTTCCAAGGTTTGGTTTGTTGGATAAAATGGCGGGCTTATGGACATACAGAGTGTAAATTATAGACCAGAAATCCATGTAACCCTGTACCTAGGAGCAAAATTTCACCTCTCAGATTTAGTCTGAAGAGCTAATAATAGTATTTTCTCCGTCAGTTTAATTCTGAAGATTTCTTTAAAATTCAGTTTGAAAGGCTTCAAAAAAAGAATTATCTCCTTTGCATCAACCTTGGGGATTTCTTTAAGGAAGGAAAAAAAAAACTTCCGAGGGTCTCTTCCTTACATTGACGGATAACGCACACTGACATAGAAAGTGTTCTACGGTTTTTATATCGCCTTCCTTCTGATAACTAAAACACAGAATGTTATTCGAAATTTGGCCGAATGCTCAGCCATTGATCTATATGGATCGCCGTGATTTTCTCAATATCTGCACGGTTATTATCTAATAAATAAATAAATATCTCCTAGACGGACGTTTATGAATTTTTGAAATCGCAATTTTTGACATTTTTTTGCCCTTTTTCACATAAATATAGAAATTTTTCAAAAAAAACTGCAATTAACATGCATTTCTCTTGCATATCTTCAAATCTGTAGAAATCCACGTATCTCTTTTCATTATCGAGATAACCCGTTTCGAAGCCGTACCTACTCTGCATCCTTTTCTATGGGAATACAAAATAAAGTTTCCGGAACATAAAAATGGGATATAGACTTAGGACGTTTGATTCTATGAGGATGCTTTTTCTAGAAATTACACTATTTTCAAGACGGCGAGCAACATGGTGAGGTATTCAGGAGGGTATCCTACCTCCAATATTTGGAAAGGTATCATTACGAATACATGTTTTAAGAATATTAATATTCTTTGATAATCTAACAATCAGATTTCTCGAAGCCTAACATCTCATATTTTGGACTGTACATTAAAAGAAAACAGTTGCATTAAAAGTTGGGGCTGAATAAAGGATGGCTATCCTGCCGACGGATGAAACTCTTTGTACTTCAAACTCAGCTTTATGAAATCTCTCACTTGGGACACTATACTTTTTCATTCTTCATTTGTGCATATTTACAGAACAATACGAAAACAAAAAGAAATGAAATATAAAGCTTGCCTTCAGTAAGAATGAAACTGAATAAATATCTCTCCGATTTTTTTTGGTTTTTTTATTTCTACATCACTACAGCGCTTTTTAGAAACATTTATCGCATATTAAAAACAATTTTTTTCTACTTTACTTGACTTCTGCTTAATTTACATTACAATTCCACTCGAATTCATTTATTACTCTACAAAAATAAAGTTATTCAACAAACAATTGAA